>APFE030352671.1:0-12471 GCA_000404065.3 Pinus taeda
AGACTCACTGAAATGACAAAATTTGACCTTGACACTTCAAAATCACTTTGTAAGAGCACATTTGATCACTGGAGGAAGGCTGAAAAGACTGACACTAACAGTAGGAACAACAATTTCCTCTATGGAATCTCGAGAAGAACAGACCTTCCTCACTCCTCTTGGCATTGTGGCTTCAAACAGAGAGTGGGGAATATCTTCTGCTTCGTCAATACCGGTCCCGCTTGCTACTTCTAATTTTTTTCTTCTTTGCCTTCATCCCTCAATTGGGCCGAGCCTTCTTCGTGTGGTGCCTCTTGTCTAGTGGTCGATGTTGGTTCTTATGGAACAACGTCAACCTTAGGATCCACCTCTTCCACATTTTCCTGTCCTGAATGGGTTCGTCACGGTTCTTGTGTGACACCCCCACTTATTTCAACATCCACGTTTATTTAGGCAAGTGGTGTTGGTCCTAGTGTAACAACATCACTTGCCATCTCTTTGACCGGGACTTCCTCTCCTTGTGCTTCATTAATAAAAGTTGATTCTTGTAAAAAAACATCAACTTCATCCATTTCCTTCATAGCCCCACCAATAGATTCCACAGGTGAGGCTAGTTCTTGTGTGACAGCCTCGACTGTATCACCAATCATCTCTTCAACTTCCATTTATGCAATAATAGGCTCCATAGATGGGGCTAGTTCTTGTGTGACAACCTCGATTGTGTCACCAATTGCTTCTTCTACTTCTACTTCTACGTTTGCAATAACAGGTTCCATAGTTTCTTCCACTTCCATCTCTGTAATAATGAGTTTCACAAATTATTCCACTTCCATCTCTGTACTAGTGGGTTTCACATCTTCTTCCACTTCCATTTCTGTATTAATAGGTTCTGTTAGGTTCCTATACCAATAGGTGTCATTTCTCATGATTGACTGTGGAAATACCAAATATGATCATCCTTTCCATGGTGCAAAGGTTCCATATTATTAATAATCAAGATTCAAATAAAGAGAAGAGAAAGGAATCCCAAAGAAAGACCAGGAAAGTGGCTTGTTAAAACATGCAAATAGAGAAGTGAAATCACTGACTTTCTCATAGTTGATGAATAGCCAGATAGTTTAACCCTGGCTAGATCATGTTTAAATTTCTTGTTTTAGAATAGAGAATAAGATTTTCTCAAACAGTTCAAGCTTGGCAGATCACTAGATTAGATATAGAATTAAAGGGCCCAACTGCTCAATCTGAGCCCTTGGTCGGAATAAGGATAGATTTAGATAGGAGGGCAGCCAAAAAAAAATAGGAAAAGCAGGGTTTGCTAGCTCAAATGCACCCAATCAAAGGAAGAAAAAATGTTAGGTATTTTAGGTTGGGTAGGCAGATAATTATGAGGTTGCAGAAAGCATAGTGATGTTCAGTTTAAACAGTATCTCAAGCATCATGGCAAAGTGGCTACAAGTTCAGTGGAGCATGACTGACTTCCCCTTTCATTTCCCCCACAAATTTCACTAACATCCCCTAAGGATATTGAGATCTGCTCAATAGTCCTAATCCATTTCATTTTTAAGAGATACTAAGCAAAACATTCCCTTTGCTTGGTAAACACAAGCCACATTTCTTGTGTAAAAATAATCATCTCATTTTCCCTTCATCTCCTAAAAAATCTAAGTTTTACCCTATAAACTTAGCATTTCCCTATCATTTGTCATATTAACATCCTAACTTTAGTATATAACTCCTATACTAATGTTTCCCTATCCCTATTATGTATTAAAAGCAAAAAACCCCAAAATACTATATATATCCCACCCCCGCCTAATATGGCTATAGTTTAAATATTCCTTGGGAACCATTGGTCCACGTGGGGCCAATGATAGCCCACCATGTGTCCTACTAGGATTTGTTAGACCTCTGGTCAAACAAATAACCATACCCTCCTCACCTGCACAATAAACTCATTTAATTAACCTTTGGTTAATTAAAATCTCGGGTCCACTCCGCATTTGTCAAATAAACCTAAGTTAGAAACCCACCGAAACTTACAAAAATTAAAATTTATCGCGCGCGCTGTTCTGTTAAACCCCTGGCAAGTCACCTTCCCGTCCACCGTCAGATCGCCTTCTCCAGATCCGACGGTCCTCGTTGATATCGAAAGCGCCCTGACGTCAGGTCGTTAGCACCCGATGGTCGGCAGTTTTCATGTCGTACATAGGGACACTTGGCACGTTCCCATTGCATCGGGCTGGTGGTGACAGAAACCGCCCCCGTACCAAAGGCGGTCCGATGGAAACCGGATACCGCCCTCCGTCCTTCCGCCCGCGTCACTGTCCCGTTAGCAATCATATCATCACCCGCACCGCTCCTCCATCCACCGTGTCCACCACGTCAGCAAGCCATGTCAGCAGCCGCATCATCCTCCGTACCCCGCTACTGGACAAAGCAACGTCATGCTGACGTCATCCCAAAAACGCGCCAAAAAGCTCGAAAAGTCCAAATTTTTATAAAAAACACGAGAAAGTGATTGTTTTGTTTATTTTCGAAGCTCGTTGACTGCACAACCCTGCATGCGATTTTATGACGAATTGGGCACTGCTGCTGCACAGTTCGTCACCCAGCTAAGTCAACTCCACAGTGCATTACTTCAGCTCAGCCTGTAGTCTCCACCTTACCTCAGGCACCCGTAAACCAGGTATTTACCCCACAGTCATCCTTCAACCCTGTTTTTAAGCAATTTCTCCGGTAAAATCACATGAAAAGTTAAATTTAAGTCAAAGGAATTCTTGCCCGTGACCTCTGCGCTGAAAAAATCACTGTTCAACCATTGTTACTGGAGAAAATCTGCAAATCACCCGTGAAGCTTCAATTCGAACCCACCTTTCGCCTCTGAAATTGTGTAAAAGTACTTGTAAGGGGGAATTCTTCCCCTGTTTCATTAAGAATTCCAAGCTTACTCTGTAATTTCTTGTGAGAAACCAAAGCCTCTGCTCTGCTGCCTGTTACTCCAAATAATTCTAAACCCAAGGTTAGGGTCACTTAGCAACTTGAAAGGGAGGCTATCTTCACAGTCTTGTCCAACCTCCCCAGTACAGTTTGCATAATTCACCTTTTATACCATGAATGCTACCTAGTGACGTCACCACAAGACTAATTTTAGTCTGCAAAATCTTGATAAAAGTCTCAGGGTCAGAGTTCTCCTTTCTGTTGTTCCATAAACTTATATTCCACTCAAGCCACAATCAATTAAAGTATGGAGGCTCCAGTGGCTCTCAACATTTCCCCCTTGAATGCACCACATAAGGATTTGGAGTGGTTACCTCTGGCAGACAAGGACTTCCAGATTAAGGACATGATGGGTCTCAAGTCTTACCTACAAACTTTTTGTCAATTTAGAAATAACCATAGAAATAACACTGATGTCCTGAGAATCTGGGAATCCAACATGCCCATCTACTACATCCCTTCAGTCAATGTGCTACCTGAATTCATTACTATGATCCAACACAAAGAGAAATCCTCACTCCAGATGGATCTGTACTGTTCTACATTACTCCTCAATCCATAAATGAAATGCTGAACTTTGAGCCACCTCAGCCTCTGGTTCCTCTCACAATGAAACTCCTGCTTGATCAAAGTGCAAAACTACCTAGCTCAGAAATAGCAAGAGTAGGTTAGTTATTTATGGAACCACAGTGCCAGGCTGATCATCCTCCACCCTATCATCAAGTCTCATTCAATGAAATAGGCAAGGTCCTAATAGATATGATATCCTACATTCTAGGATGCAAAACCAGTGTGTTTGTGGATGAAACTATGTTTGTGCTAATGTCCATGTTCACTCCAGGACAACCCCCTGCTGTCATGTATGACTATGCCACCTTCATAGCAAACAAAATCCATGAGAAAATCATGATGTTGGAGAGAGAAAGAGTGTTTAAATATACCTCTTATATATAACATTTGTTGCTGTACTATCATCCTAATAGTTTCCAAGTTCCGCTCAGGAAACTAGACTCCAAAGGAGAGAGGAGATATGTTATCTTCTGGACCTCAGTTTTTCATGAAGTCCACCTCTCACCTTATACATATTGTGAGTTTATTGATATGTTCATTTACCCAGCCACTTGCATGTTAATGATGACTCCTCCTGGCAGACTCACTGCTGAAATGCAGAGAAATCTACATCTTTCAAGAGGCTACAACATTGGTGATTGGTATTTCTACCAAAACCATACAGTAATCAGGACTTATGGTTGTGAATTTCCCCCCTACAAACTGCCAAGATATGTCCCCATGAGACTTTTTGCCTTGGAATATTTCAAGAAATTCAGTAGTGCAGATTTGACTCATTTCCATGGCAAAAACAAGAAGGCACAGCTCAAGATTAGATGTCAATTGGGTCCTTTTGTTTTCAATAAAAGGGAAGAAGCCTGGATTGATGCAGACAAGATGCTAAGGGAAGAACTCATGCTGAGACAAAGTTTTCATTGGGCACCATATGACCCTGAACATTTCATAAGCTATAGAAGAGTAAAAACCAGGCTTTCAAGATATGTGCACTAGCTAATCCCTCACATTGAACAATATGCAAATCGACAAGAATGGGTAGAGGGCACATTAATTGAAGAAATTACTGAAGAAGAAAGACTAGAAAAAGAAATGAAAGATTATGAGAAGAGAATTGACTTGGATTATTTTGCACAGGTCTCTTTAACATAGCCTCAACATATTGGAGCAATCACATTAGCTGCTACAACTTCACAACAGCCAGCTCAAGAAGCCACTCCACCTGTAGGAAAAGGTAAAGAAATTCAGCATTCAGAGTAGCAGAGTACAATGGCAGAACAACCATCTACAAATCAGGAAAAGGGTTAAGAACAAGGCCCTTCAACCCAAATAAAGGCAGTTGAAGTCCCTGTACTACAAACCCCTCACAATGAAGAAAGAGCCAAAAAGAGGGATAGACCTGAAGAGACACCTACAGGGGCATCTACAGACTAGCAGGGTGAGAAAAGACAAAGGTTAAACCCCTATTCTAAGGAGGAATTCACCGAAGAAACAACATGTAATATTAGGGGTAAGGGAACTTATGAACAACAGATCCCTCCAATTTTGGAAACATCGACCAGCTCCTTTCAGCAAGAGTAAGAGAGACAGCCTGGTGTGGAGGTTTCATCCACCAAGCAACAGAGTAAGCAGGGCTCAGATATCAAGAGAGCATTCACAGAAATTAAAGCTAGAAATGAACTAGTGAGGTTTCAGCGTTATAATCAATTGTTAAGAATGGCTCCTACCAATCAACAAAGGATGATGGCAGTGTATGATATGCAGGCAGGGAAGATGACTCTTAGTCACTTCAGGCCCACTGTGCAGCAGCCACAGTCAGCTGCAGATTATATTAGGACCAATCTGGAAGTTCTTGCAAAAGACATCCATCCGATAGACCAAATTGAGTTGCACAAACAGGCTGGAGAAATTGTATACTCCACCTTGGCAAACAAAGCTCTAATGGCCCACAAATTACAAAATTCATTATATAACACTTCTGCCCAATTAGAGCTGGAGAAAGCCTCCTCATTGGCCAAGGATAATAGAATACAATCCTCGGAAGAAATCATTATAGAATTGGGACATGATCCAAAGGATCCCAAAGGCGCACAGGCCTTAATAAGGAAAAAGGAGGAGGACATAGCAGCCCTGAGAAGACAATTGAAGCTGCCAGCTACAATACATCCTCAAACCATAGAGGTGGCATAGCAAAAGGAAGAAGAGGATGTGGTCAGCTTACTAATGAGGATGAACCAAAGACTGCTGGATACAGAAAAGGCCTTGGAAGAAGCTCTACAAGGAAGACAGCAAGAGCTGGCCTCTCAGCCAACCCAAACAACTCCAATTCTCACAGCTCCTCCTCCTGCAGTCGCTGCAACAACACCTCCCGTTGATCCAGCATCAACAGCAGGTACCTCAACTTCAACATCAGCTACAGCAAGTGCACTACAGGAGGCTAGTTTAAGCATGGAGGAAATGATGAAAGCGATTAAAGCTTTAGAGATACAGATGGCAAAGTTGAAGGAAACCAAGGAAAAACTAGCCAAAATTGAGGTTAGTTATGACAAGTCAAAGATGACTGTAGCTGAAAAAACCAGGGAAGTAAAGGCTCTAAAGAATAAGATAAAAGCCTTGGAGAAGGATCTCACTCTCTATAGAACCCTAACAGAAATAAAGACTATTTTGTGGGATAAGATTGGCCAAGCTATTGCTGATCAGTGGATAGCAATACAAACTATTTTTTATCAGATAGAGTTGATAGGAGTGGCTCAGTATGAAACTCAAAAGGCCAGGGTATTATTGTCCAATAAACCTGAGCAAGCCAATCAAATGATTCATTTTTTGAACACTCATACCAGTGAACAGTTAGCATCTCTGGACATTCATAACAGGACAGAGACTATTTTAAGAGTCAAGAAGGTGCTAACTATGAGAAATTGTGTTCAGATAGTAGAAAGAAAATTCCAGGAAATGCAAGCAGATATAGAAGCCTTCAAACATAAATTTGCAATGTTACAATGCAAATGTTTACTTAGCTTGGTTACTAGCAATGGGAAGCTGTTAAAGCAAGAATAGTATGCACATAGGTTAAATACCTATGTGCAAAATCAAATTACAGCATCATCAAGCAGCACAGAAGAGACAGTCCCTCCCTCTGGACAAAGTTTGTATGATAAACTGGAAAGTTTATTTTTTATTGAGCATGAGGTGGCACATCTTTTTTATTTCCAGCCAAACTATTACAGGTACACTGAAGTTGATGAGACACTAATCAAATTGAGAAAGCATCAATTACCAACAGACCAGTGGTGGCAGAGCATGCTGGAGGTTTTACCAAAATAAGTTGAGTTCTCTTTTTTTGCAAATTGTTGGCATTACAGTTAAAAGTTAATATCAGGAAAAATCAAATCAGCTGAGGGGAAGATTCGTGCCAAAATATGAAACAAACTCAGGCACAGGTGGCAAAAGATAGCACAACAGGAACGCACATCAGGAACGCGGTCATCAACCGACTATCAGAGTCAAAAAGTCAACAACAAGCAGGACACCTACAGCAACCAGTATAGCATATTTATTTCCTCAGTTATTGTTGCGCGATTTTTTCTACATTAGTTATTGCTTCTGCCAGAGTAGATGGATAAATTTATATCTATATATTTCCCTACGGGATATTTTTTAAACTTCTTATAAATACTTTCAAAAGAGATGTATTATTGTTGGCTGATGAATATCATTCTGGACCTGCTCTGTAAATTTTGAGAACTCTTCTGAAATAAAATCGTTGGATGCTGTGTTGGTGAATTTGCTGGATGTGGAATCAATGGCTAAAGGATGTTTTGCAGAATTCTTGTGTTGATGCATGGATCAATAAGTTTCCCTTACTCTTGAGTTACTATATTTGTATTTTATTTATCATATGAATACCATGTTCTAAATTATAGGAAGAAAGGATAACCCAGAATTTACTATCTGTACTCTGTGTTCAGTTCCTGTAGTTTTCTATGTTTTCCACAGGATTAGCATAGGCAAGAATTCTTAAATGCTCTTGTCTCCTTGGTTCTTACACACTAAATATCATCAAGGAATTCTTAATGCTCCCTGATAATGCTACACAATTTCCCTCTGTTAACATAATGAAAGATTCTTAATTGCCTTTCATTTCTTGACTTCATCTCATCCTACTCTCAGCTTAAATATTGTTCGATGTTTAACTATCCTGCTCTGCAATCTTCCTATTGACAAAGAAACCATATCCAGAAGTTTATTTCATTAGACTCCATCAACCCAATGGTCTGAACTTCTCTCAACTTACTACCTTGTTCTACTGAATGTCATCTTCCAAACACCAAACAAACTTGTGTTTCATAACTAGCCTAACATACAATCAAACAAATATAAATCACAAAGTGAGAGCCCTCTCTGGTTGCAGATTGGCTAGGATCTGCAACTTAAAGATTGGTTAGTGGTTACCTCGGCCGTATTCCCTCCTGGAGCCAGGGAACATCCTGAGTGATAACATTATTGGCGGCTCCACTGGGGATTTCTGAATCAAGAAGAGATCAATGTCCCTGATTTAAACATATTCAACCAAAAATACCAAAAATAGACTTAGAAGTTGGCTCCAAAAAAGAAAACTCGTTACACCAGATCCAATCCTGATCCTAATCCCCTAGCCATCTTTGAAGATCCTAACTTGATCCCCAAAACCCTTAGGAGACAAGAAAGTTTAGAAACTGTTGATTCAGACTTTGATATACTTCAGCAAAACCTTACAAAATCTGAGCTTACCCCTGGAAGAGGCACAGTTCTTTCTCTCAATACTACAGCCTCTCCAAGTTCTTCATCCACACCTCAAAGTATGCTTTCCACTCCCCCATCCACTACCCATATTTCCACTCCTGTCCCCCCTATTTCAGCCCTCTTATTCCTTCCTGCTGCCCCATTTATCCCTGTAAATATGGCCAACCATTATCCTCCTTTGCAGTTGCTTGCCAATCCAGGGGCTATGCCTCAAGACTATCAAAGCAAGATCACCTACTTTGATGGTGCTAGTTCCTATACAGCTCAACAACACACTAAGAAAATGCAAGATTATTTTGAGAACTATGAAATTGATGATGATGATGTAAGAATGAAAATCTTTGTCCAAAGTCTAACTGGTGATGTGAGGACCTGGTTTAGAGCACTTTCTGCAAATTCTATAGCCAATCCTGAGGCCCTATATCAGTACTTCTTAAACATATGGGAAAAGAAGAAAGACCCTCTGCACATTTTAACTGAATATGACAACTTAAAAAGGGGCCCACAAGAGACCGTTCAAGACTATTGTGCAAGGTTTAATAATGTCTATAGTGCCATTCCTCAGAACCTTAGACCTCCTCCTGACCTAGCCTTGATCAAATTCCCTGATGGATTTGATTCGGACATGGCATATCAGCTGAGGGAAAGAGCCCCATTAAGCCTAGCAGACATGCAGAATATAGCTGTTAGTGTAGAAGCAAACTTGATTGCCAAACGAAACTGGGCTAGAATTGAAAGAAGAATAACTTTTAAAGAAGAACCATTAGCATTTGAGAAAAAATTAGATGCAATCATTAAAGGCATGGACAGATTAGGAGATAGAGTGGAGACTATTGAAAGGAAATCATCCTGGGAAGGACAACCAAGTAACACAACAAGAATCCCAAACTTTAGAAAGAATCAAAACCCTACTGCTGGAAAGACTGGCCCTGATTAGAACATCAGACCCCCATTTCAAGAGAATTATGCTGAAGCCTCAACCTCAAGTGAGCCTGCAGAGGACACACAAATTAATCTAATGGGTTTAAACGGTGATCAACAAATTTTCCTGACATAGGAGGATCAGGAGGCTCATAATTTAAATCAATTTCAAACCAAGTCTGGAGAATCATTTGATTTTAAAGAAGGCTATGATGCAGCAGTCTATGAGGTTCATAAACAATATAAATTGAGAAGTAGGACAACAAAAGTACCTGAACCCACCAAATTGAAAGATACCAAACAGCCCAAGAGAACTAAATATGCTTCTCTGCTCACATAATTCACTGCTGAGACAGACCTCAACCCAAAAGAGCCCATCATAGAAGACATTTCAGACCTAGAACCATCAAACAATCAACCATCTTCTTCCTCTTTTTCAAAAGAAATTTTAAATAGATCTCCTGCAGTAGATTCCATAGCAGAGGCAGTTCCTCACAGTAGTCCTGATAAAGAAAAGAACTTGGAAAACACAACAGAAAAGGAAAAGTTTGTTGTCCACAATACAAGAGTGCAAGTGGAAAAACCTTTCAACTTATTAATAGAAATAAGTAAGATAAAAATCGTCATGCCATTGTCAGAATTGGCTAAACATGAGGTCTACAGGGAACAGATTAACAGGTCACTTCAAATATATGAAACTAGGGATGCAGTCAATGTCCTAGATGATCAACCAGAGCTGTTTTTTGGTCCCGAAGTCAATGGTAAGACAGTAGATGGAGGAGTTCCTCCATTCTATGTGAGCTTAAACATTCATGACAAAGTGTTACATAATGCAATGTTTGATTCAAGTGCTTCCCATAATCTAATGCCCAAGTCAGTGATGGAAAAGATAGGCCTAGATATCACAAGGCCATATAAGGACCTGTTCTCGTTTGATTCCAACCAGGTCAGGTGTCTAGGCCTAATCAAAGATATTTGTGTGTCTTTAGTGCAATATCCAGCCAAAACAATCTTGATGGACACGGTGGTGGCTGATATCCCACCCAAATATGGTATGTTGTTATCTAGATCTTGGGGTGAAAAACTCCAAGGATCTTTGCAACTAGATATGTCATATGCCACCATTTCAGTATTTGGCCACCCAAAGAGATTGTACTGGGAAACATTGATGAAATATGTGGTTAGCAGTCAAGAGAAGCCCCAAAACTTCCCCATCTATTCGATACGCTCTGACATGGATTCATTTATCTTATACAATGCTGACATGTGCTCCAAAGCTGAGGCCAAACTCCTAGAAACAACACAGACAATGAACATAAATGAACAATCCAATGACCAGCACCAAAAATTGTTGATGTGATTGATGCAACAAGTGAACCAAACATATCAAATCAGCTACAAAATTCAAACTTACTGCCCACTAAAAAAGTTCACAAAACTCCTAAGACTAGTGGTGATCAAGAAATCTTATGGTACTTAGAGTTTGATGGATCAGTAAAAAAATTGGGGGCAGGGGCAGGGATTTGGATACACAACATACAAAGTGACCATGCTCAGGGTCATGCATATAGGCTAAATTTCAAATGCACAAACAATATGGCCGAATATGAAGCGCTTTTGCTGGGATTCAAACTAATTAGAAGTCTAGGGGTGACCAAGATTTCAATTCTAGGGGACTCAGATCTGATAATACAACAGATAAAGGGAAACTTTGTTATAAATGATCCTAGGCTAAGATCTTATAGAGGTGCAGCCACAGAAATACTAAACACCTTCTTGGAATCACAGCTCACCAAAATTCCAAGAAAACACAACCTACATGCACACAATTTGGCAACCTTTGCCGGCACTTGAAAACTGCCATTTGAGCCCAATCATCACTTCACTGTTGAGATCAAATATAGACCTGCTGTCCCAGATAATGTGAAAAATTGGCAAGTGTTTGAGAATGATACCCAAATCAATAACTTCCTCACTTTAAAAGAATAATTCTCAAGCACAAACATAGACACAAGCATTATTGATGATCAACAACAAATTGACAAAATTGAGCCAAATATATCAGCTGAAGCAGCAAATTTGATTTTGCATCCAACAACTTTTAATCACAAAAATTTGCAAGAACTCAAACAAATGAATTTTGATGAAATAATTGAGGAAGAATCTGAAGTAATTGAGCTGAAGGATAATGTCCTGCCCATAGGCCTGACTCCTTTAGAAGATATATTTGATTCAAATGACATTCCAAGAAAACCAAAAATGCAACCATTAAATGCAGAGATTGAAGACTGCAACATTGGAACCACAGAAAATCCCAAAATGATAAAACTCTCCAAAACATTGCCTCCTGACCAAAAAGTCAAATACATTAAGTTGTTTATTGAGTTCCAAGATGTCTTTGCATGGAGCTATGAGGATTTAAAATCCTATGAAACATCTGTTATCCAACATATAATACCCTTGAAAGAAAACCAAAAACCTTTTAAACAAAAGCTGAGAAGGATTAATCCAGTCCTCCTTCCCCTTATTGAAAAGGAAGTCATAAGAATGTCAAGCTGGAATAATTGCACCCATTAGGTTTTCTGAATGGATTTCAAATCTAGTGCCCACTAGAAAGAAAACTAGAGAGATAAGGCTTTGTGTTGACCTGAGAAATTTGAATAAAGTCTCTCTCAAAGACCACTACCCCTTACCCAAGATGGATCACATTTTACAAAGGGTAGTGGGTGCTTCAAGGATCTCATTGTTAGATGGATTCTCAGGATTTAATCAGATTTTAGTTCACCGAGATGACCAAGATAAAACTGCCTTTACAACACCCTGGGAAACCTTTAAATATGTGAAAATGCCTTTTGGACTCTAAAATGAAGGGGCTACATTTCAGAGAGTAATGGACATAGCCTTTGCTAAAGAGATCCATGAATTTTTAGTCATATACCTTGATGATCTCACTGCTTTTTTGAAATTAGACCAAGAACATTTAGATCATTTGAGGCAAGTGTTCCTAATTTGCAGAAAACATGGCATATCATTGAACCCAAAGAAATCATTATTTAGCCTGGAAGAAGGCTGTTAGGATATTCCGACACAATCTGACGGTCACGATATGTAGTGATCTGACGGTTCATTGTCTCCTCGGTATTACCGACACTTGATCTGTGGCTTAACACCCGATTGGTCCATGAATTCTATTTAAAGTGCATGGAGGGTCATTTGTAGGTTAACCGT
>APFE030352690.1:0-12797 GCA_000404065.3 Pinus taeda
GAGACAAACCCAAGCAGCGGAACAAGTCCAAAAAGATGAGGAAACTGCCAAGGTAACAACAAAAGAAACCAGACCATTGCCTAAGGCAGAGAAGGCAGAGAAGGCAGAGAAGGCAGAGAAAGCAGAGGAAACCAAAAGAATAATCTATACTAGAGGACAGGCCAAACAAAGAGGAAAGCAAATAGCTCAGGCAGAAAAAACAAAGGAGAGCAGAAAGAAAGATGTGAAGGAAAAAGCTCCTATGGTCAAGAAAGACAAACCCTCATCTACAAAGGAGAAATGGGAAGCAGCTGACAAAGAAATGGCTGATTTAGAAATGACAGTATCAGAGATTGCAGCCATGGAGAATGAACTTGCAAAGCTAAAGGCTCAGCTAGGCAAATTAGCTGCTAAATAAATTGAAATTGTTTAAAGGTCAAATGTTGCTCCAAGTTTTGTTTATTTTTCTTAAGTTAATTAATTTTTGAGGCATGTATAAAAGGAAGGTAAATTAGTAATTTTGGAACCAAGGGTGAAGCTGAAACAGTCAAAGTAATTGAAGAAATTTATTGAAGACTGTGATTTTGCAAAGAACAGCAGTTTCGTAGCGCGCTACGAAACTACTGTAGGTGACTGTTTTAAAAGAAAATTCAAAAATAATGCTGAGGTCATCAAATTTTGTGAAGAAAGGCTTCGAGGATAGGAAGGAAATCATAAATAGTTGCCAAAGCCTTCAAAGAATGACAAATGTAAATCTTGTTGCATAAAGGTGAAACTTTTTTGTCTTTACTAAAGTTTTCATAAAGTATCTTTATGACCAGAAAATTAGGGTTTCTGGTAGGGTTACCAGAATTTTGAGTTGAACACCTGGCAGTGTCCATAAAGCGTCCAGATTATCAGTCATATGGTGTTATTGCATGGTCATTAAGGTCATTGTACAGCTTCAAGCACGTTTTGTTGGAAAATAAACATGGATTAAAGTAGGGACCGTGAAAACAGAGGATATATCTTCATCAAAGGCTGAGTCAGCAACACAGTTGGAATCCAAGGCAGCCAGTTCAGTGAATGCTCCTCAAATATATTTCAGCCACTACAGGAAAGGCACAGGTGTCAAATATCAGGAGAGAATCATGCACACGAGGAGATGGTAGTAGAGTTTGATCAGAAATAGGACTCTATTGTATTAAAAGCACAATACCTCTGTATTTAATAAGTTAGTTTAAATATGGATAAGGTAGTTAATCATAGGTTTTCGAGCTCCCCTCATGCTGGAGGAGGAGACTCAAGATAGTTTAGTTTTGTTTCCTATATATAGGAAAAACTCTGATGTATCAAGGGTTGGAGATTTTTATCAAAAAGACAGAGTTTTCATATTGGTTTATGTAAGGTTCTTTTCACAGTAATAGAAAGCATATTGTTTCTTCCCAAGATTCATCTTGTGTCTCAAATGTTCAGAATGTGTGTGGTTTTGGTTCTATTCATCTTGTGTTACAGTTCACTAGACATGCAATCACTCTGAATTCATCATTTATGCTCAGACTTCCTGTGTATGTCTTGTTGAGTTGAAGTCCTTCTTGGTAGATGTTTTGAACAGTGAGACATTATATGCCTTGGTTTCTATGATTCAGTAGTTGCTTGTTTACTGTAGGAATGTATGAATGCATGAACCCAATGGGAGAAGCCTTGATTTTGTTGTTCCAACCAGCTTAAAATTTATTCACTGTTTTAAAGAGTTAGCCATCTTTTGCCCTTAAATGCATATCAAAATCTGTGAGAGAGCCCTCTCTGACTAAGGAGGCTAAACCTTAGTCTAAAGCCTGGTTTGAAACAGTTGCATAAGACCTCACTACATAGCAGCCTTTAGTGCATGATTTTATGACAACATCTTCCTCGCAACTCAAACCTCATCATTTATAAGTTTTGAGTCAGTGGAGGCTGGAGTGCTCCTTTATCGTGCAGCCTCGCTATTAGTGTAGGACATTCCTCCATCTCATGATCAAGCAATTTAAAATATAGACATGACAGACGTGTCAGATTCTTACAATCACAAACATAATGTCTTGGCCCTCCGCAATTGTAACATATCAGTTGTCCGCGACCTCTTCCTGGTCCTCCTCCACCTCGACCTCATTCGCACCCCTGAAATCCAGTTCGCACCATTCATGCATTATGGTGAAGGGGCCGCATTTTGGCCTAAAATCTATAGGTAGGAGTTCAATTTATCATCAGCTCATAACTTTTATAGGTTCTCTCATCATGGCCTACTGATCTACAGAAATTACAAAACAACTGCTATGCATTTTGTGTGTACTTCTGCAATAAATGGTAGTTATCTGTAGCATGCTTTCCTCCTATCTGACAAATCACGTACCATAATGTAGGCGTCACGCTCAGTCCTGCTTGTGCCTTCGATCTCAATGGCATTGGTTTTCCTCCTGCAAGGTAATTCGCGAACACAGGGTAGTGTTCCTTGTCATGTCCCTGACCTTTTCACTTTACGCATCATACCTCCTCGTACACTTCTAGGCGAGCTATCCTATCTTGTTTCAATCTCTGCATCTCAAGGCACAATTTTTTCAACTATGTATGGATCTACTGAAATCCCAGGTTAGGATCTTGTATTGGGGTCTCATGCAGCCTCATCGGGATCTCCAAGGCCTCGGCCTGAGTGGTTAGCCTCTATTGTGACAATGTGTTCCTTAGATGCAGCATTAGGAATGCTACAAACCATGCGCGGTGTTGTCCATCCATCAATGTCATATTAGCCTGATAGATTGTACACTTTAGTCTTTAATCAGACTCCCAAGGGGTCTCGCCTGGAAGCATCACAATCTCCTTGAACCCCATGATCAACTGCATCTCTGACTTTGGCCTGCTAAATTCTTTGTTCAACGTAGCTTGGATATCTGTGATCCCTGCATTTGGATTGTCATTAGAATGCTTAATGTACCAAGTCAACATGTGATCGTACAGAGTGCTGACTACTGTCACTTTCTTTATATTGTCATCCGTGTCTCCCTGCACTTCCCATACAACCCTTATCACGAACCAAAACTGGTTTGGATCTTCATTTCCTACTCCCTTGAACATTGGCAACTTTATTGCGCTCACCATATTGATTTGCGGTGGTGGCGGAGGTGGTATGGGCGAAGATGGGGGTGAATATGGTGAAACTGGCAGTGGTGTGGGTGAGGGTGGTATGCACGGAATCCTCTGCGTTATCAAACTAATTGCACTTCTTGGGGAGACCTTCGTGAGCTCTTCCGTGTCCCCTCGTGGAGGTCAAATCAAGGGGCTAGTTTCTATTTTTGTACTACCTTTGTTTCTATAGATTCTCCAACTTTGCGCAGCCCCAAACATCAATTTATTCGCATAACCCATTTCTCACACAGTAGCATTTTAATCCAAGTTTTCAAATATTTAACGTACTTACCTCGTGGTCCTTTGAGGAAGCATTGTTCTGCCTCGCTATAACTGACTGAAGTATTTACCACGAACTCAGTGATGAATCCTCCTATAATTCGATCGAGCCAGTGATCAACAATGCACACGATCTTATCTTCTGATTCTTCTAATCTGTGCACTACTTCTCGAGTCCACACAATAGGACTGTCGAGTTTACACCTTCCTTGGCTATCTTCTAGCTTCACAATCCACTCATATAGCTCAATGGGGAAATATGCGAAGAAAATTTCGTGGATCTCTGTGTATAAGTAGCGGTCTAACCACTTCTCCTTTGATAGTTGTGGATTCCTATTTTCCTGCATCGTGAACTCATGAATTTTTTTGTCCAACCAATCTTCAATTCCTTTCTTTATCAAATTCGAGTGATATGACATTAGATATTTCTATGTAGATACCGGTCCCCACAATGGAACCATTTGTTGGCTTGTTGGGGCCTGACCCAGGTTCGGAGTTAATTAGCCAAGCAAATCCCTGTATTACTAGCCCTTTCAGTAATAGTCCGTGAAGCATAGACTAAGGTCTCACCTGAAGTAGTATGGGGGGGGTGCTAGAACCAGGTTTCCACACCCTTGAGATGTCTAAGGGTATGTTTCGATCCAACTATTCGTCTCTTCAAGCAGGTGACTTCATGCACTTCTATGTTCCTCGTGCCCTAATACACTACCTTCACACAGCCCTAACTAGGGTCTGTGGAGCTTCCACACTACTGGAGCAGTGTTCTACGCTATTTCCCTTAAGACGCACCCGAGATCTTACTTACCAGTTAATTATCTTCGCGTAAATGGATGTCTTACATTTTATTTATTTATACAACACATTCATATGAGTTCACGGAGCAAATAAATAGTACACTTGCAATTTATACCCAATCATACATTAAAACAGGAAATGATACACAAAAATATGGTAAACTTCTCTTTATTGCTTCTTCTAACGGTTACAGACTCGACCTTCCCTACGCACTCCACTGTAAACTACTAGGCCTCTGTGCACTCAACTGCAGAGCCTTCTCCTACTCCACAACCCAAAGACACGTTTTACACTTCAACTCAGTCACTTAGACTCATCATGCTTCCATTCTTTGTTATTCTCCTCTCTATACTTAGAGCCTTGTTGTATTGATACAATCCCATGGTTTGTGGACCATGGGTAGGTCTATCAAGCCGACATTACATTACAAAAATTAGGGTGGACAACCCTGTGACTCTATTATGACTTTGTGCTCTGTGCCCACAATTTGCGAAGCTTTTACAGAGGACTTGGTCAAAACTTAGGATTTAAGCCCCAAAACATGCCTTGGGGGGATTCCATACCCAACACTCGTGCTGATGATAAGTTGCAATTTTGTGACTTAGCACTGCTAGTGTGAGTTTCGATATGAAAACCCATGTTGAACCTCTTCTGGCAGTTTTTCCCAAAATGGAGGAGAAGCTTTGTATGCTAGAAACTTCACAGAACATCAAGCTAGATGTTGTTAGGTATATATATGGTCGAGCTCTCCCATTTGGAGCTCTTTATTCTACGTTCAAGGGCCTTCCCCTTGAGATGTCGACCTTCCTCCCTCTTTTTTGGACCCCTAACTCCCTCTCCATTCCTATAAATCAAATCCCATCCATCTCTAGTATGGTCGCAATTTTGTTGTGAATATAAATCCCTTATGCAGACAGAAGTGATCTCTCTAACCCAATGAGTGGGTCTAGCAACAAACTGAGAAAAATAATGTAGAATTTCCTAGCTTATGTTGAAAAATACAAAGAGAGAGAGAGAGAGAGAGAGAAAGAGAGAGAGAGAGAGAGAGAGAAACATACCTCACTCTGATGCTAAGCGCTCAATCCTTTGATGATGACCTCAATCCCTTAGCTTCCAGGATCGCTCCTCACTATTCCTTGCATCCGAATATCTGTAAGAGAGATAGAAACAAAGTAAGAGATACAAGAGCATTCATAGTATATATCGAAGATAAAATACTTGACAGATCGAGGAGTATCAAGCTAAACACATAGATATTTAACCATTATGGAAAGTGAACATTAAATGTATATATTAATGAATCAAAAAGGGAAGCATACAACCATTTCCTTGATGTTGGAGACCTCCTTTTGCATGGAATTCCAAGTCCAATCCAAGACTCTTCAAGCACTCCTTCTCTAAGTTCGATGGGTAGGATTTGGGCATAAACTCAACATATGAATGCAGACAATCAAAGACAAACCATTTGGGGATGGAGAGGATTTGATTTATAGGAAGGGAGAGGGAGTTAGGGATCACAATAAGAGGGAGGAAGGTCCACATCTCAAGGGGAAGGTCATTAAAGGTAGGATCAAGAGATCCAAATGGGAGAGCTTGACCATATCTCTACCCAACGACATCCAACTCGTTGTTCTTCGAAGTTTCTAGCATACGAAGTTTCTCCTCCATGTTGGGAAAACCTACGAGATGAGGTTCAACATAGGTTTTCAAATCAAAACCTACGCTTACAGCACTAGGTCAAAGAACTGCAAACTATCATCAACACAAGAAGGAAGTGGAGCAAAGAAAGTTGGTCCTGAAATTTAGGGTTTCAGTAAACCTTCTCCAGAATTGACTCAGAGTTGTTTTTCTTCCACTCTTCAGTGATGTTTTAGTATGTGTTTCATGATGAGTACACTTCATAGTTGTCAACATTTTGGCACTTCGGGATGTGGAATAGGAAGTGATCAGGAAGTGTGACAAAATAATATGTAACATATTTTTAGGTCCCTATACAACTAGTGTAACCCCTTATTTTTATTAGTACAATACCTTTATTATATTGTTGTGCCCATGTAGTCCCCATATTGTTATTATTGTACCCCATAGAAGCCCACTATTGTTATTATTGTGCCCTTACATTATTATTGTTATGCTGGCTCTAATTATATTATGACCTCTTAGACTCCTATATATAAAAAGGAGGTCTTGTCATTTGTATCATCTAAGAATTGTTCATTTGTGTAACGTAAAGGAGGTTGCCCCCTCAAGGAGGTTTATCTCTAAGGCATTGCTCTATCTTTTTGATCCTTTTGTGAGCTGGTTTCATAACATTTGGTATCAGAGATTTGGATTCTATGGTTTCTCTACTCCAAACAAGTCATCATGGAAGTTTCACTATAACATTTTCCCCGTGACGTCTCAGAAACTAAAAAAAACCCATTTTAGAGAAAATCGCGCTAAACCTTGGGTCCAAATTTCAGATCTTCTCTCGCTATATTTTCAAAGATAGGATTTGAGGAAATCAGGGTTTTTGCAAGCTCCAGAATTTCATCTAAAATAGATCATTGTGGAATTTTCACTATAATGTTTTTGCTACGAAGTTTCAGAAGCTAAAAAAAATACCCATTTGATAAGAAATCAGTGTGAACATCGGTTCCAAATTTCATATCCTGGATTGCTGTATTTTTTATATATGATCTAAGGAAGCTAGGGTTTTTGCAGACTCCCGAATTAAATTCTAAACAGGTGACCTTGGGAAAATCATTATAACTTTCACTCTGAGCATCAAATTGAAATTTTGTAAGAAGTTACAGAAAGAGGACAAAATTTATTTTGTTTGGGTATAATTTTTAGATCCTGAGGTTCAAACAGTGACACGTGGCATGTCATACAAGTTCACTCTACTAAACTAGTCTATAATTAGGTCATCACGGGATATTGGGAATACAACTTTCTTTAGGAATTAAATTGTGATCATACTTGTAGAGTTAGAAAGAGGACTCAAAGGGCTATTGCAAACTGAAATTTCAGAACTTAAAGATCCGAAAGTACAGAGTTATAGTCATTTCGATATCAAGCTCCTAAAATCAGGAAAAATCAAGATGAGGAAGTTTGATGGCAAGGATCCGTAAATTGGATACTACAGATGGAGAAATAATTTGATCTGCATGGTGTACCACTGTTACAAAAGGTACGTATTGCATATAATTATTAGAATCGAATCAATTTTTATGGTATAAAGGGCTTTGTTCTCGTAAACCACTTGTCACGTGGTCAACTTTCACGGAGGAAATGATAGCACATTATGAGGATACAAAGAGAAACACCTTCTTTAGCCAATTGATAAGTCTCAAACAAAAGGGTTCAATGGCAGAGCACATTGAGGACTTGCAAAAATTGAATATAAGGGTAAATGATATTCCAGAGAAGAAAATGGTTGATGTCTTCATAGGGACTTTAAAGAATAACATTCAACATGAGGTTCGTCTTTGGGAACCTTATTCATTGGAGAAGGCATTTAGGGTGGCAAGAAAAATTGAAAGTGAAATTATGGAAACGAGAATCCGACCACTCACGATTATAATTATGGAAGTGTTTTATCTCCTAGCCTTCCACAGCCTACAAGGTTTACACCACAACAATTGGAAGAAAAAAAGAAAAAGGGCTTTGTTACAATTGTGATAGCAGATACACTAAAGGTCATAATTGTGCTGTGAAGAAATTATTTTACATAGATTATGAAGAGGAGGAAGAAAAGGATAAAGAAACATCAAAAGAAGAGGATATAAACCAGGAAACCACCCTAGAGAAAGAAGAAAAGAATCTAACCATATCTTGTAAAGCATTGGAAAGAATTACCACTCCTTAAACTCTCAAGATAGAAGGACATATCAAGAAGAAAAAGGTTCAAGAAGTGAAATATCACATCGAGAAAGAAGAAATGAATCTGACCATATCTTGTAATGCATTGGCCAGAATTACCACTCCTCAAACTATCAATATAGAAGTACATATCAAGAAGAAAAATGTTCAAGAAGTGAAAGATCACATCGAGCATCAAGAAATGAATTCGACCATATCTTGTAATGCAATGGAAGAAATTACCACTCCTCAAACTATCAAGATAGAAGGACATATCAAGAAGAAAAAGGTAATAGTGTTGATTGATTCGGGTAGTACCCATAATTTTATTCGTTGTAAGATAGCTAAGGAATTGAATTGCTTCCTATATCCAGCACCAAAGTGTCAAGTGATGGTTGCAAGTGGAGGAACCATAAATTGCTCTGGAAAGTGCCATAATATCAAGCCTTCCATGGGAGAATATGTATTGAATAGCCCAATGGTTTCCATTCCAATGAGTGGTGCTGATGTTCTACTAGGAGTCCAATGGCTATAATCTTTGGGTACGATAGCTTTTAATTTTGAAGAACTTTTCATGAAATTTTTTTGGGAAGGAAAGGAAGTTGAATTGAGGGGTATCGAAGGGAAACCGGGAAATATAATCAACTCTAATAGCATGAAAAAGCTTATTAATAAAGAAAAACGGGGTGTAATTGCACAATTATGTTCACTAGAGGATCCCACATCGAAATCATGTATTTCTTCAGATCTCAAAAACGTTCTGGACAATCATTCCAAGGTACTTGAGACTCCCAAAGGCCTCCCACCTATTCGTGATCATGATCATGCTAGTCATTTGATTCCAGGAAGTGTTCCTCCAAACATCAGGCCTTATAGATATCCATATGCCCAAAGGACTGGGAACTCATTCAAATGTTATAGAAGATCCTAGTTCAAACAGTATTGCGAGATCCTGACAAGGAGGGAAAAATCATATTGGAACCTGAAGCAGTCACAGAATCGAGAAATTGACAGCTATGAAATAGATCAATTTCAGAGTCTCTCATCAAGTGGAAGAACTTACCTACTAAAGATTCCACATTGGAGGACAATAATTTATACAGAAGCATCAAGAACTACTCAAGTGTTGAGGACAACACTTTTTGAAGGAGAGGGGCATGTTAGGGCCCTATACTACTAGTGTAACCCCTTATTGTTATTAGCACAATCCCATTATTATATTGGTGCGCCCATGTAGTCCCCATATTGTTATTATTGTGCCCCATAGAAGCCCACTATTGTTATTATTATGCCCTTACATTATTATTGTTATGTCACCTCTGATTATATTATGACCCCTTAGACTCCTATATATAGAAATGAGACCTTGTCAATTGTATCATCTAAGAATTGTTCATTTGTGTAATGTAAAGGAGGTTTCCCCCTTAAAGAGGATTATTTCTATGGCATTGATCTATCTTTCTATCCTTTTGTGAGCTAGTTTCATAACACATATGCCCCCTAAATCATGAAGGCAAAACAAGGAGTGATGGGTGAAATTCTTTACAAGTCAAGGCAATGACTGGATAAACATCATCAGGAGACCTGCAAATCAAGCATATACATATACATATCTAACATCTATGATATAAAAATTACTGGACATGAATCCACAACAAGGACGTAGCCATCCAAATAGAAAGGGTCATATATATGGACCCGCGGTATGGTTGTATCCATCCGTATAGAGGGAAACATGTGTACAACCATGAATAACGAATACCTCCATGCAACCTAGATTTTATCAGATGGAATTTAGGGTCTTGAGCTCCAACCTGATCGAATCAATGTACGAATTCTAACATGTGAATAGATGTGTCGAAGTCGCACATGATAGAAAATTGCCTGATTACCAGTTAATGATGTAAACCATTAATAGGCATAAGAGAAACCACTAATATTTCCAATGGTTCTCAAGGTACAACAACACAATCCAAGATTGTGAATAATGAAGCTAAAGTAAAACACCCACAAACTGATTTGATTGAAGGCCAATGTTGTGAACATGTCGTCGAATGTGGAGAACTTTCCATTGAGGCATGCAAGCTCTAAGGTACTCGAAGGGAGTTGCTAGATCATCTTCCTAGATAATGATATGAATTCGATAGGAAGTGATTTGTTGAAGCAGGGCCATAATGTATCCCACATCATCAGCACGAAACGAAAGATGTAGTAGAGTAGATAAGTTTAATTCAGGACTTTGCCAAAAGGGTGAAACATTATATAAGTGATAAAAAACTATAGATGGGGCTTGTCTTAAACATATTGACAACAGGACTCTGAAGCTTGGCAACATTTGACTCAAAATAGGATCATAGGTGATAATGACAATGTAGTATAATTAGTTGAGAGGCAAAATGGATTTCCCAAACCCAGGAAGGAAAGTGACTAAGTGAGGATATCCCAAACCTGACACGAGCAACAAATGAGTGTCATGTTCAAAAGCAAAATGTTGCCTTTTGATGAGCACCAAATTTGGTAACTTGTTGGGCTCATTTGGCCTAATTATCCTTGTTCAGTCCTTGTTCAATCCTTCATTTTTCATAGCTTATGCATTATTTTTCAGTATGTTTATGTCATTTGTACGAATAAGGGTAGTCACTCTTCCTAGGTGGCTAACATGTGCTCATTTCAGGTTTTTTGACACATGTTGGAGAAAACCCGAGCAATCATGGGCTAGAAGACAGCCAATCTTGAGGTGAGGATTCATAGGGGGGTTGTCTATGGCATTAAATAGCCCTTCCTCAGGATCTTCACCCCCAACTCCGAGCTCCAAAGGCCACCAAAACCGGATCTAGAAGGCAGCCAAGCAGATTTTGGAAGGGGCTGTCTACTCACAGTTTGGACAGCCAAGTCCCATAGATTTAGGAGGCAAGCTAGGGCCCTCTTGGTGTATAAATGTTAAGGCCTCAACCTTTGTAAGGGACTTTTGAAACCATTGCATATTTTGCACTACAGTGCTATTAGCTTTACTTTGTTCGCTTGTAGCCATTTTGGCATAACTCTTGACTTATGACTATTTTTTGATAATGAGAAGTAGTCCGATTTTATATCAACTCTGAGTTTTCTATAGGAGCCATAGCTCTCAAGGTTGGGCCCAACCTAAGAGCCTAGGGCTTCCTTTTTGTATTGTTACCTTTCCTTTATGCATCGTTGTTTTCCTTTTATGCATTTGAAACGTATTTCTGTTGGGCAGATTTAGTTGTGTTGGTTAAATAGGTCACTGTTTATGAATAGACTTGCTTCCGATGTTTAAAATAGATTGGTAGGATAATAACAGGAAAAAAGCTCCAAGAAAAGGGTCAACAACACTCTTGGTTTCACCTCATCCTTATTGGATCAGGGGTTGGAATTGAAGAAACAGTGTTGTCCCAACAAAAACACTAGTTTTCTTGACCATGCAATCCTTAGTGTACTGTTTTCATTTGCAGAAGTTAGTTATGGGTTCAGATCTCTGAAATGTTTCTTTGCATGATTGATGTACATGGTTTTCTTTCCAAATAAAGTTGTTGTTCATTCGTTTTATTAACAGTTAGATTAGATTAGCTAGGACTGTGATTATTTGTAAGACTTTGTTGATTCGGTTAAATGTACACCATACAGGGCATCTCTACTACTCTCTCATCCACCTAAGCTTCATCAGAGCCAGCTGTTCCATCTCCTAGCTAGGTTCCTCATCTCACACCTGTCCTTTTGCCCACGTAACCCTACCTTCTTGCTCAATCATTGTTTTAGCCTTCTTTAAGCCAATTCAGCCTTTGACACCCTCTCACCACTCCATCCACCAGTCCCTAGGTCACTCCAGGCCCCTATCCTACCTCCCTATCCATTCATGCATCTTCCCCCACTCACCCATCCTCTAAAATCCACTTTTTAAACATCCTGTAGAAATTTTTGAACATCCTGTAGAAATCTCGGAACATCTTGTAGAACACCTACAGATACTTCCTGTAGAAGCTCAGAAATGAGGTTTCTTGATAGCTAAACTTTGTGAAACTCTCTGGAAGGGTGTTAGGGACTCCTTAGACCCTCTCTGAACCTTCCCAACCTTTTCCAAGCATTTCTCCTCCTTGATCCACCCCTGCATAGTAAAGAGCAGTGAAAGCATATGCATGATGAAACTGACAACTTAATAAAAAACAAAAAAAGATGTTTTCTTAGGACAAAGGTAGTCTAGACACATGTATTTTACCTTCATTTAAATAATGGCATCTCTTTCAGTAGTTTGCATTCTCATCTTTGCATCAGTAGGACTAGCTGGTAGAATTAGGGTTTGCTAGGGTTTGCGCTTTCCTTTAGTTTTTCAATCTCTTTTCACAAATAGATTAGCTTTCTTCGAGTTAGCTTTCATCCATAAATTAAAAAGATTATTCTAAGAGCTCATAGAAGTTGGCTTAAGCTCCTAGCAGACTTGTGCCAGCTAACCAAGTGACAACTACGACAAGAGCTAGTACTTGTGCATACAGCACCGTCGCTTCTAAGTTTGTTACGAACTACCGAGTTGATAAAAGTAAAGAAGAGAGTCCTAAGAGTTGCAGCATTATTGCTGCAATACTGGGGCCCACCATCTTTTTGGCGCCATTGCCAGGGAAGCGTTAGAGTATTGGTGATTGTTGCTTTTCTTCTATTTTCTCCTACAACCTTCTGCTAAGTAGTTTATTTCATTTCCATTCTGCAATTTCATTTCTGCAAAAGTAGAGTAGACATTTCTTGCTTTCATA
>APFE030352694.1:13317-85355 GCA_000404065.3 Pinus taeda
AAAATAATAATGCAAGGGCACAATAATAACAATCGTGGGCTTCTGTGGGGCACAATAATAAAAATATGGGCACTACATGGGTACATCAATATAATAAGTGGGTTGTACTAATAACAATAAGAGGTTACACTAGTAGTATAGGGCTTTAACATGCCCCTCTCCTTCCAAAAGCGTTGTCCTCAACGCTTGAGTAGTTCTTGATGCTTCTGTATAAAATTCTTGTCCTCCCATGTGGAATCTTCAGCGGGTAAGTTCTTCCACTTGATGAGATACTCTGTAATTGATCGATTTCGTAGCTATCGGGTTCTTTTTTCTGTGACTGCTCCAAGTTCCAATATGATTTTTCCTTCCTCTTCAATTTCTGGAAATATTGTTTGAATTGGGATCTTTTGCAACTTTTGAATAAGTGGCCATACTTCTTCGTCCTTCTTCCATTCATCCCTTGCTTCGTTTATCAAATCTGGTTTGATAATAGAAATAGCACAAAACAATGCTTCCACATCCTCATCCTTAAAGAGTCTTCCCATTCGGTAAGGTCGCCATTTTTTAAGTGCATGTAGTATTGCCAACATTTCCTTCTCATAAATAGCTTGCTTGAGATGTAGCAGTAAAAATACCCAATCACCTACATCAAAACATTTTTCACTACGATGTTGATCTACCTGTTGTTTCGTTTGATTTTGCACCAAGTGGTGTTATCCTTTAAAAGTTGGAGAACTTGTTGTTGATGCTCGATGTGATCTTTCATTGCTTGAACCTTTTTATTCTTGATATGTCCTTCTATCTCTAGAGTTTGAGGAGTGGTAATTTCTTGCAATCCTTTACAAGATATGGTCGGATTCATTTCCTGATGCTCGATGTGATCTTTCACTTCTTGAACATTTTTGTTCTTGATATGTCCTTCTATCTCTAGAGTTTGAGGAGTGGTAATTTCAACCAATGAATTACAAGATATGGTTAGATTCATTTCTTCTTTCTCGATGTGATCTTTCACTTCTTGCATCTTTTTCTTCTTGATATGTCCTTCTATATTGAGAGTTTGAGGAGTGGTAATTCTTGCCAATGCTTTACAAGATATGGTCTGATTCATTTCTTCTTTCTCTGTGGTTGGGTCCTGGTGTATATCCTCTTTTTTTTATGTTTCTTGATCCGTTTATTCCTCTTCTTCATACTCTATGTAAAATAATTTCTTCTCAGCACACTTATGACCTTTAGTGCATTTCATAATTGTAACAAAGTCCTCTTTCTCTTTTTTCTTCCAATTGTTGTGGTGTAACCCTTGTAGGTTGTGGAAGGCTAGGAGAAACAACACTTCCATATTTATAGTTGTGAGGGGTAGACTTCCTTGTTGCCATAATTTTACTTTCCACTATGTAACAAATCCCTTTTACTCTTTCCATTTGTTGTGGTGTTGCTCTAAAGAAGGTGTTTCTCTTTGTATCCTCATAATGTGCTATCATTTCCTCTATGAAAATTAACCACGTAACAAGTTGTTTACAAGAACAAAGCCCTTTGTACCATAAAAATTGATCCAATTATAAATATGAAGATGCAATACATACCTTTTGTAATAGTGGTACACCATGTAGATCAAAATATTGCTCCATTTGAAGTATCCAATTTACCAAATCCTTGCCATCAAACTTCCTCATATCGCCTTTTCTTGATTTTAGGAGCTTGATATTGAAATGACTATAACTCTGTAATGTCGACTCTTCTAGTTCTGAAATTGCGACCCACAGTAGCCCTCTGTGTCCTCTTTCTAATGCCACCAGTCTAATTGAATTTGTATTCTCCAAGGAAGAGTTATGTCAAATCTCCCATAGTAACCTAATTATAGACTAGTTCAGTAAAGCGAACTTGTATGAAGTGCGACGTGTCACTGTTTCGATATTTGGCTCTGAAAAATATATACAAGAAACTAAAGTCTATCCTCTTTCTATACCTTCTTACAAAATTTCAATTTGATGCTCAGAGAGAAAGTTATGATGATTTTCCACAGGTCACCTGTTTGGAATGTAATTCACGAGTCTGCAAAAACGCCAACTTTGTCAAATCATATCTCCGCAAATAATGCGCGAAAAGCTCTGAAATTCAGACCCGAGGTTCAACGTGAAACCAGCTCAGAAAAGATAGATCAATGCCTTAGAATTCAGCCTCTTTGAGGGGGAAACCTCCTTTACACTACACAAATGAACAATTCTTGGATGATACAAATGAAAAGATCTCCTTTCTATATATAGGAGTCTAAGGGGTCATAATATAATCAGAACTGACATAACAATAATAATGTAAGGGAACAATAATAACAATAGTGGGATTCTATGGGGCACAATCATAACAATATGGGCACTACATGGGTACATCCATATAATAAGGGGGTTGTACTAATAACAATAAGGGGTTACACTAGTAGTATAGGGGCCTAACAAAGACAACATTGCATAATTCTGAGAGGGAAGAATTTGCCTTCCTCCCAAAAAAAGCATATTTTTGGCCAGTGAATGTCCTCCAATATTGTCTTGTGAAATTCTTAGAGGTAGTGACTGTTGGCCTAGAAAATTGTGCAATGCAGTCCCTGGGCCTGCATCACTTGCCAGCTAGAATTGCGCAATCCCAACACCCAGTAGGCTAGTCTGGATTTCACATTGCACAATTCCAATAGCCATCCAACTTCCAGAAAGTCTGGACTACCTTTTGCACAGTTCTGGTAGCCAGTCTCCTGGCCTCCCACTGAAAATTGTGCAATCCTTGCCAGTCAATCCCCAAGTATGTAGCATGTCATCCCTCAAGTTTGCTTTGGTTTTAGCTGATAGATTTCTTGCCATGCATGTCGTCATGTCTCCATACATAGCATGTGTTCATCCGTCACTCAACAATTCAAGATCAATGCCCTCAAAGAAATCAAGAACAAAGGACGCCGACAGAAGCGCACCTGGAGCAGAATTTGAGCAAGTGTCTACAATTTGTCGATCTATGAAGACACCAAGATGATTGTAGAAAAATATATCAAGATGAAATGGCAAGAGGTCAATGATGCATTCTCAGGCACATTTTGGGAATATCTCAAAGGCTGCCAAGTCTATGTGAACATTCACAAGTCTGGATTGTACCGGATTGCATGCAGGTATCCCACGTTTCCATGCACAGACATGATACATTGGATCGTCTCGCACACTGATCCCGAGATGATGATATTGAGTAGTGTTAGTGGGACAGAGATTGCTACCTTTAGGGCATGGGATTATCTACAAATGTATCATTTTTCAAAGCCAGTGATCACCTTGGAGACACCTTTTAGCCTACCCATCAACAATTCCAACTCCAGGGATATCTTGAAAAACGGGGTAAAGGAGCTGGCCAAATTCAGGATGACACCCAACCAGATTTACAAGATGAAGACATTGTGGAAGGTGTATCAATACTTGGTCATCTTTGCATGTCATTTGTATGGCCAAGAGAGCACGAAGACTTTCCCATATAATTGGGTGATCGCGTTGGACCAACTAGCCAGTGAAGGAAATGCATGCAACTGGTTTGACATGTTGGCTCACAGGCTAAAGGAATAGGTAACAGGAGCTCGACAACCGCCCAAAGGTCAACAAGCAGAAATCTACATGTCCACCTACATCTTGGATGTAATATATGCCTACCATTACATCGGTGAAAACCTCTGTGATTACTTATTGTAAACTATTTTCCGAATGCAACTTCAAAGGAGTTATCGCACAACTGTCAGATCATTTTGTCACCCCGGTGTACAAGATGATATTTGAGCAGGATCCACCTTACATGTCGAAGGCAACAATGGAGGTGTTGATCGACATAGCAGATTGATATGCCTCACCATCTGGCACCTTCATACGGATGTACAGTGCAAAGAAGTCTCCACATGTTTTGCTGAAATTTTCCATGGACAAGCTCATCATGAAAGAAGTATCATACCACATCTCGGTAGGACTATCAGCTAGGCGACACCGGAAGAAGAAGGCAACTTGGCCCACTCCTCCATTACAAATCAAGTTGTACGAGATACAGAACCTCAAGCATGCAGATGTCGAAATAGAGGAGATCAAGAAATATCCTTTCAACGTCCGAAGCTTCAATCCATATGACCCTCATTGTATTGTGAAAGATCACTGCGCGAGAGTACAGTTTCGGTGGATCCACAGGGCATGTCATTAGGTAGAGGAAGACCCATGGAGATATTGTTACAGTTTCTCCAGGCCTTCTGAACCGGTCAGCATCGCTGTGGAATGGTTAACGAAGTAGCATGAAGCAACATCCAGGAGAGCACCAACATCAGAGGTAAACATACCGGCGTGCGAAAAAGGCAAGAGGAAGATTATGGACAATGTGGAGGCAGAACAAAGCTACAATTTTAGAGAAAACCCACTTATACAAAAAGCAGCTTTGGCAATAGAGGTGAAGAGGCAACAACACAATAAGAGGAATGTGCAAAGGCAGAGAGAAAAATGGAGAATGGAGGAAACAAAGAAGGAGTTGCATGGCTTGAAGGAGCAACTCTGAAAGGAACTAGAGCTGCACAAACAGGAGAAGGAAGTGCAGCAAGAACAGGTACAATAGGGGGCGCAACATGTACAGACAGATGAAATTGTGCCCGTATAGATAGTAGACTCATCAGAATAGTTGGCACCAAGCAGACAAGGTGAGTAGTCACAGAAGTAGGACTTCGCTCAAGAGATAGATCAAGCACTTGAATAGATATACACATATATGGAGCAACAAGAGTTAGAGCAAGACATCGACCTCATTCCTTACCACCAAGAGGTTGACCCACTAGCTTCACCGGATCTGAAAGCAGAGCAAGTCCCAAGTGACCAAGGAGACATCGATATCCCTGGAAACAATTCAGAAGGAGAGATGCACAACATATCATTTGACGAGTCGCAACATAGAGTTGTGCAATCTCGTAGAGTGTCTACTTTGGATGACAACACATCTCCTACAAAGTTTGAGGAAAGAGTGATCATGTCTAATGTGAACAAGCATCCAGCAACATTAGCCGATGCTACTAGAGCATATGCCGAAGCCACTAGCTCGAGTGTTTGCTTCTTGATAGGTGAGAACAAACGAATGACTAAGGAGCTACAGACAACCAAGGAGGTAGGAAAACTGGTTACAGCATCTGCCCGAGCAGAGTTGAAGACGGCAATATTGGATGAAGTATTGTCCCTTGAGGAAATCATGTGGGTGTTGTATTCCAAGTTTGGTATCGTGCATAAGGTAGTTGTCCATCTCAACGGTTGGCAACAGTGATGTGCTAGAAGAGCATGATTATTTTTAAACATGCATGTTGTTGTTGACTACATGCAAACATGGACAATGAGATACAAGGGAGCCCCATTACACTTTCCCAATATGATGAATCCTAGAGCGGTCGAGCTGAAGGCACACATATAGAGTGAGATTTGAAACAATGAAGAGCTCCCAGAGCTCATCACTAGTTTGAAAGCTTCCCATGCATGGGTATTCAGGAGTATGGATGTTGTTGTGCACGCACATGCAATCCCATCTATTGGGACACTCACCGAGGCAAAGAAAAAGGCACAAGTCCGACTAGAGCTTAACTCGTACTTCGACGAGTTGATGTGCATAGCCACCAGCACAGACTTGGTGATCAATGCATACACCATGCATCAGCATGTCACTAGTCCATTCACACCCAATACAATGATGTGCATGCTATTAGATGAGTTGGACACAGGAGCTAGAGAAGTGTACCAAGATGTTATAGAGGCAAGAGTTCGGTTCCAGAAGATGTCACCATAGATTTCACGACACCATCGTAGACTACCAAGCTTGGCATCAGTTCACTACTGCCAACCACCGTGAGGATGTTGAAGAGTTGTTCTTCCCACAGTTTTCCAAGTCATATTGATGTCTTGCATGGCTTGCTCAAGCCTATTTTGTCTTACATGGGTACATGTGTAGATTGTATGTAATGTTTGTTCAAGTGGAAGTTCAAGTGTTGATAGTTGGATGTAACAACCATAGAGTACATGAAGATTCAAGAGCGTAGATGAACTATCACAAGGGAAATGTCAAGGGCCACCCCAACATTTGCTATATATGGTCCCTCATAACTCATTGTAGGGGATTTTTGTCATCCAAGTTTTTGATAGGAGTATCTTAAAGAAATCTTGGAGAGTATTGTAACGAACCTTGGCTTCTCCACTGTGCAGAGCTAGTATATCTCTTTGGAGGAGTAGGAAGAAGTGACTGTAACATTCCACTGTTGGAACTAGTGGTTGGTCATGGTTGTATTGTATGACTAGAACTTTCACTTCTTAATATAAAAGAGCCAACATGTTTCATGCATATGTCTTATTGTATTTTAGTTGTCTTGTTTACTCTAAATGATATATGTATCTGTTTGCTTATGCATGCATGTGTAGCTATTTTATGTATATGTGTGTATGAATCTTACTTAAATGTGTTGTTGGTTTAACCATCACTTTGGATTTCTAGCTTACTTGCCTTCCATGTTTTGATTCATCTTTGCTCATGTGTTTCCTTCTTAACGCATGCATTCACAAGTTTCTAAGGGGTGCACTCACCTCACCCTCCATGTGTTAGAACTGCGCATGCACCTTCCTTGACTTGCTGCATATGTCACACCCTTGATACCAACAGGGACATATTACTTGCCTATGTGTGAAACCACGATCAAGGCGATATTGTACGACCCACTACTGGGACTCCTACAACAAACAGTCTAAGGTCTGGTTGGGACTTGTTATCGGGGAGATCCCCTGACATGTTGGTGGGTCTAGCATCGTTAACATTTCTAGCACTAGAAGGAGGGCCTGAACCTCTGCACATCTATCATTGATTATGTTACACTCACCCCTCCACAATTTTTTTCGCATGCCAAACTTATCGACATCACAAGGGGGTATTTTTATCTCTTGTTCAAATTCATGTATGATGGTGAAGGCGAAGTGGCCTAGCATGTGTTCTTACCAGGCTTCTTTCCATGCTTGACAATGCAGATGAATATTCTGATGAAGATGCTAGCCTGCTGCTTGCATACACACTTCACAAATCCCCACAACAGTGATGTTGCAGTCTGCCTGCTGGCGGCGTGCACTCACTTAAGCAGTTTTGTGATCTCATTGAATCTACTTTCCATCATTTTGATCCAGAACGTCTTGACCAAAACTGTTACAACAATAGAAGGCCCTGCATGAATTGCATATGGATTGTTGGTAGCGCTTCCATGATTTGCAGTTTGAAGCTCTAAAAAGCCAAATGAAATTTCAATATCTTTGGGATAGATTCGAATATTTTCTTAACAAATCAATCCATCCCAGGAAGAAGTTAGATCCCAAGCCCCACTCAGCATGCTTCAATGATAGAGCTACATAATCACTAATGGACATGGTCGCTATCACAAGAGACTATTCGTTGTCCCCTCATCAAACAGCTCCACCATTGCAGAGTGATGTGGGAGAGCAGATACACACATCTATTCAACTGTCACATCCTCCCAACATCACTTCTCTCAATTTTCATGCAGATTTGGTTGTGAAGCCCATGGGTTGTCACATGACTGTTTTACCTCAACCTTCGTCTTTGTGTTCTGTTGATCCTCCAAATTGTACTACCTTGTGTTCTTACGCTTTATAATCTACACTTGTTGTGAACGAGGATCAAGTTATCAACAGATTTGGTGTTGCACAACCAACCTACATTGTCATTCATGAAGAGTATGACTTGTAGCTTGAGCATCAATCCTTGACGAAGGATGAATCCCTTTCATCCGAGCCTCCTCCATTCTTTCCTGATATCTTTGGTGATCCTATCATCCATGATTTCACATGTGTATCTCCATCTATAGATGCACCCATTGTTGATCATCAACAAAACACACTAGATGTCAGTCTGTCATCTGACAACGGAGAGGATAAATTATTCACTGAAAATCCACTTGACTTTTCATCTTCTTTTTCTGGACACACAGAGGGTGAATTTGTTCGCTTCTCATCTACCCCTCTGTTTGATTCATCAGATCATGAGGATGCTGATGAAATAATCAATTTTGGAGATCATAGATGTCATGATTTATTTTCTCCCATATTAGATCACGATGATGATTATATCGGAGTTGATTTTTTGAAGCCACCTGTTTATGATGATCTTCTATCGGCGAAGTCAAAACCCCCCAGACTATCGAGGCACTTCAACCCGAGCTAATGGTTATGCCAGGCCCTCGTTGTCCTGAGGTTGGTCTCACTTCTGATTAGGAAATTATTGAAATGTCGGAGGCTCCTCATCACTCATCTGTATGCATTGAAGATCAATCTCACACACAAATCGTACTTCCTCCACTCAAACTACATGATCCCATCGCTTATGCATTGGAGGAATCTTACATAGCAAGCATATGTGCATGATGCAAGTTGTCTTTGTTTCTTTCATTTGCTTGCATGTCACGGTCACAAGTATGTGTATGCTTCATATCTACACGTAGTGTCGCATAGCATTGTGATAAGTCCACATATTGCATGTCACATACTTGCACTCACTTATGTTTTGTGGACAAATTTAAACTTGGAGTATGTTTGTCATCACTGTTATATCTTTCATGTTTGCTGGTTCACACAGCTGTGTTTCTTGTGAACCATGCCTTTACCAACATGGGTCAACCAATGTGTCGATGGCTGCATTGGAAGTATCACTTCACGTGATTAGGCCCATGCACCATTAGCTTAGGAGTAAGAGTAGTATTTTCTTTTGGCTATTTGCTTGCATGCTTGTTTTCTTACTTACCTCGCATGTTTGTTTGTTTGCTTGCTTGTTTGTTTTCCACTTTTCTTTAGTATTTACTTCTAATTTTGCTTTTCTTTGTGTTTGTTTGCTTGTTTTGTGCTCGTAGGTTAATTTCACATGAAACTGTGTGTGACTCTTGAAATAAGCTAGGTAAAGTACAAGAGGACTTGTGTAGTTATCAATACTTAGTTATCTATCATCCTCCCTCTGTATGAAGGACTTGTTATCCTCAGTCGATGATACACCAATGGAAAATATGTATTGTTCGAAGTGAACCTTGATGAAAATAGAACGCTTGCGCACTAAGTAGTGTCACCTACTCTAGTCGGTTGTTTTTGGGTTAACCCTTGTCAGTTCAGTCAAGTAGAGTAAGGTAAGGGGGAAAACCTTAACAAGCATGTCAGAGGTATATATAAACTACTTATCTAAAGTTACAACCTCTTCTGCTCTCAATAAGTCGGGATCCCTCTTCCGCCTCTAAACTGAATAAGTGTAATGCACAATTATGAAAATGAAAATGAAAAAAATGAAAAATGAATAAGGCGAAAGAAGGGAAAGGCTTCCTGTGTAGAGAGGTGATGCAAGTAACTCCATTGGGGTATTGACCAGGCTCATTAGCAGCGGAGCAATGCTTGTGTTCTTGTGTGACTCTATTGGGGTACTATCCAAGCCTGTTGGCAATGGAGCAACAATAGAGATGAAACTAAGACTCTGACAACTATACTGCTTGTGCACCAATATACCCCTCATCCCCAATCGAAACAACTTTGTTGACTTAGATTGGAATGTGTGTCAACCGACCAACGGCTTGGTCGATGCTACATCTTACAATCAAGCAAGTGTGGAAACCAAGATGAACAGAGAATTGAACAATACTCCTGGAGGTGTTAGACTTGCTTTTCACGAACAAGGTCCATTCAGAGTGCTGGAGTTCTACCAGTGTGTCACCAAGTGTACAACCACCCTCCAAAATTTTTCCATAACTTTTTTTTGGAGCCTCCCTACCAACCATCCTCAACACCATGTCTTACACTGTCAATTACATGAGCTTCAATGGTTTTCTAGTAGATTTCTAGCCTGTGCATGATAACTTGTTTCATCCCCCCTCACAGGCTATTTCTCCAAACTTGGTCCAGCTGTTCGATGAGCAACTCCCTCAAGAAATTGCATAATTCTAGAGGGGAACCAACCTTCCCTCCTAAAATTGTGCAAATCTGACTGGTAGCTTGCTAGGCTCAGAAATTGCGCAATCTTGTCAGTCAACCTTCCTAGTGAAAATTGCATAATCTGGCCCAGCAGGATAGCTTAGCTCAGAAATTGTGTAATTCTGGGTAGCAGTCAGGTGCTCCTCCCAGAAATTACACAATCCCTCTGCGCAGCCAACCCAGCTTCATCCCAAAAACTATGCAAAATCTCCCCTCAGGCAAGCAGGTTGTTGTATGTGCCCCCAAGTTGATCGGTTCCACCCAGGACCGAGAAAACTTGACTTCCATGCCTGGGCTACTTTTTCCTGAAATAGCAAAAAGAAACATGCAAAAAGCATCCCTAGATTTTAGGGAGCTATTTTTAGCAGCTAGAGGTTACATGCAAAGATCATTTTAGAATCTTTCCTCCAAGTGTCTCTTTTTCCTAGATTTGTGGCTTGTGCGTCATGAGCCTCAAACTTATTTACTCAATGCTTCAGAGCTCGTTATTCACATCTATCTTAGAGCTCTGACATCCCACAACACATCCAGGAGTCTTTGACACATCCAGCTCAACTATTTACGGGTAAGTCCTTTTAACTTGTATTTTGCAGCATTTCTATCGATTTTTGTGTTTTGGCTTGTGTGAGTGTTGTCTGCTTGATTTCTGTGAACGCTTGATGTCTTCTACATGCATATAAGCTTGTACTAGAACCATTTCATTTTTTGCTAACATCTCACTATTGTCGCATGCATGACACTGTTTTGCATGAACATTCGTCGATTCAGCAACTTGTCTCACACACATGCATGTTGTTTTGTTTTTTGAATCTTGCATTCATTGTTTGCATGCATGATCATTCACCTCTCCCTACACTCAGTATCTCCATGCATTCACATCTTGATTTTCTTTTAGTTTCCCATCAATGGGTCTGGGCAACCTTGGCCTGGACTCTGCCTCACCAAGGCAGATTCTGCAATTCTAAGAGCGAAGGCTCTGCCTTCCTCAAAGAAAATTTGCATTTCTGGCCAGTGACTATCCTCCAATCTTTCCTTGCACAATTCTAAGAGGCAGTGACTGCTGGCCCAGAGAAAATTGCGCAATGCAGTCCCCAGGCCTGCATCACTTGCCAGCTGGAATTGTGTATTGTGCAATCCCAACACCCAGCAAGCTAGTCTAGATTGTTCATTGTGTAATTCCAGTAGCCATCCAACCTCCAGGTAGTCTGGACTGCCTTTTGCATAGTTCCGGCAGCCAGTCCCCCTGCCTCCTAGTGAAAATTTCACAATCGTTACCAGTTAATCCCTAGGTATGTAGTATGTCATCCCTCAACTTTTCTTTGGTTTTAGCTAATAGGTTTATTGCCATGAATGTTTCCATGTCTCCATATATAGCAGGTGTTTGTGCATCACTCAACAGTTTAGGATCAATGGCTTTAAAGAGAGAAGGATCAAAGGACACCAACGGAAGTGCAACTGGAGTAGCAATTGAGCGAGTGTCTACAAGTTTGTCGATCTATGAAGACACCAAGTTGATTGTAGACAAATACATCAAGCTGAAATGGCAAGAGGTCAATGATGCATTCGCGACACATTTGGGGAAGATCTCGAAGACCACCAAGTCTATGTGAACATTCACAAGTCCGGCTTATACTAGATTGCATGCAGGTATCTCGTGTTCCCATGTGTGGAAATAATACATTGGATCATCTCGCACACTGATCCCGAGACGATGACATTGAGCAATGTCAGCGGGACGGATATTTATACCTTCAAGGCACATGATTACCAGCGGATGTATCATTTGTCAAAACCAATGATCACCATCGATACACCTTTCAGCCTACCCAGTAGCAATGACAACTCCAGGGATATCTTGAAGTGCTGGGTAAAGGAGCTAGCCAAATTCAAGATGACACCCAACTAGATTTACAAGACGAAGATAATACGGAAGGTGTATCAATACTTGGTCATATTTGCATGTTTCTTATATGGCCAAGAGAGCACAGAGACCTTCTAGCATAATTGGGTGATCGTGTTGGACCAACTGGCCAGTGAAGGCAAAGCATGCAACTGGTCCAACATGTTGGATCATAGGCTGAATGAACAGGTAATAGGAGCTCGACAGCCACCCAAAGGTCAACAAGTAGAAATCTACATGTCTGCCTACATCTTGGATGCAATCTATGCCCATTAGCAGTTCCCAAGCATGAAGTGGGCATGGACATCGGAGGAAACCTCTATGGATACTTATTGTAAATTGTTTTCTGAATGCAACTTTAGAGGAGTTATCACACAATTTTCATATGCATGTAGAAGACAAAATGATATTTGAGCAGGATCCACCTTACATGTCGAAGTCAGTGATGGAGGCACTAATTGACATAGTAGATTGGTATGCCTCACCATCCAACACCTTCATATGGATGTATAGTGCAAATAAGCCTCCGCATTATTTGCCGAATTTTTCCATGGACAATCTCATCATGTAAGAAGTATCATACCACGTCTCGGCAGGACTTTCAACTAGGTTGCACTAGAAGAAGAAGGCACCTTGGCCCACTTCTCCCTTATGGATCGGGTTGTATGAGATACAAAACCTCAAGCACGCAGATGTCAAAAAAGAGGAGATCAACAAATATCATTTCGACATCTGAAGCTTCAATCTGTATGACCCACATTGTATTGTGAAAGATCACTATGCGAGAGTACAGATTTAGTGGATCCATGGGGCATGTCATTGGGTGGAGGAAGACCCATGGAGATATTATTACATGTTCTCTAGGCCTAATGAATTGGTCAGTATTGTTGTGGAATGGTTAATGAAGCAGCGTGAAGTAGCATCTAGGAGAGGAGCAGCAACAGCAGTACAGGTAAACATACCAGCACACGACAAAGGTAAGAGGAATATTGTGGACAACGCAGAGGCAAAACAAAGCTGCAAGTTTAAATTAGACCCACTTGTGCAGAAAGTAGCTTTGGTAATAGAGGTGAAGAGGCTACAGCATGACAAGAGGAATGCGCAAAGGTAGAGAGAAAAATGGAGAATGGAAGAAACATAGAAGGAGTTGCATGAGTTGAAGCGCAACAAGAACATGTATGTCAGGGGGCGCAACATGTACAGACAGATGAAACTACACCCGTATAGGTAGTAGACTCATCAGAACATTTGGCACCAAACAAATAGGGTGAGTAGTCACAAGAGTAGGACTTCGCTCAAGAGATAGAACAAGCACTTAAACAAATGGCTACGGACTTGGAGTAGCTAGAGTTAGAGAAAGACATCGACCTCATGCCTTACCACCAAGAGGTTGACCCACCAGCTTCACCGAATCTGGAAGCAGAGCAAGTCCCAAGCAACCAAGGAGACACTAAGATCCTTGGAGACAATTCAGAAGGAGAGATGCACAACATATCATTCAACGAGTTGCAACATAGAGTTGTGCAATCTCACAGAGTGTCTACTCTGAATGAAAACACATCTCCTATGCAGTTAGAGGAATGAGCGATCATGTATGACGTGCACAACCATCCATTAAAATTGGTCGATGCTACCAGAGCATATGTCGAAACCACTAGTTGGAGTATCTGCTTCTTGATAGCTGAGAACGATTGAATGGCTAAGGAGCTACAAACAGCCAAGCAGGAACAAGAACTTGTTATAGCATCTACCCGAGCAGAGTTGAAGAAGGAAATTTTGGATGAAGTATTGTCCCTTGAGGCAATCATTTGGGCATTGTCCTCCAAGTTTGGTACCGTGCATAAGGCAGTTTTCCATCTCAATGGTTGGCAGCAGTGATGTGCTAGAAGAGCACGTTTCTTGTCAAACGTGCGTGTTGTTGTTGACTACATGCAAACATGGATAATGAGATACAAGGGAGCCCTATTACACTTGCCCAAGATGATGAAGCCTAGAGCGGTCGAGCTGAAGACACGCATCCAGAGTTAGATCCGAAACTATGAAGAGCTTTCGCAACTCATCACTAGTTTGCAAGCTTCCTGCACGGGTATTCAGGAGTATGGATGCTTTTATGCATGCACATGTGATCCCATCTATTGAGACACTCAGCGAGGAAATACAAAGGCACAAGTCTAACTAGAGATTGACTTGTGTTGCACAAAAATTGTCACCTTGACATTCTGCAATCTGTGTGAGTCCATTACCACTCATACTTTCCTCCTTTGCAAGTCTTAAGCCTTAGTTCCTCATATCAAGCCTTGAAAATAAGAGAAAGCCCCCAAAGTCTATAAAACTCTGGTTCTGCACTTTCTCTTAGCATTACCTATGGTCTCGCACCTAAACGTCATGTCCCCTATGCACCTGACCATTATGTCTCTGTGTTATGGGTGCAGACCCCTGTAAAAGTCAAAAAGGCACAAGTATATTCTTAAAAACTCTCTTTGAATCATTTCTGGAAGCTTCTGGAAGGAATCTTGAGGTGGCAAGTTCGCTCCCTTAAGGTTCATGCATCCCATACCTTAAGGAGCTAACCCCTTGATGTGAGGTGCTTATCCCTTTGAAGGAGGACTCTATCCCTTCATAGGTGGACCTGTAACTTCCTTCCTCTGCACTATAAAATGAAGCATTGGGCTAGTTACTTGGGAGGTTGAAAGCTGAATATTTTTGAGGTGAAATGCTGCTGGAACTTAGTCTTCCTTATTGAGCTTTTGTGAGGAGAGATTACATACCTCTTTCACCTCATTTGGAAGAGTGTGAGGCTTGTCAAGGTAAGGGAGATTCCTGTTTCGGACCCTGGAAAGAGTTTGTACAACATCAAGGCACCAAAGGTTGTAAGGTTCTTCTATTTCAAAGTTAATACAAATAAGTTTATTTTTCTCAATAAGTTGTGTTTTGTGGTTTATTTTATGGATTCCTTGATCACCACAATGAACATGATTTATTATATTAGTTATGTATGTGTTATTTGATGTGTGCTTGTTTATGATTGCAGGTTCTCAAAAGGAAACTCTTTCGGACAGTTGAAGGATGGCTGCTACAAACTAGCGTTGGACTTAAGGTAGGGTCTAAACACCTCTATAATTTTTATTAATGAATCGCAATATGTTTAGAGAAAGGTAGATTTGCTTGTCCTACTTGTTGCTAGATATATTTTGATACTAGGGAGATTGGCCTTGTCCGCAAGATCGATTTATCCAGCCAACAAATTGGCAACTCCATTGGGGATCTGAATTTGGTTTTTGGTTTTTCCTTGTCTTTGACTTGAGAAACTTGTTTTAGTTTTTGGTTTTGCTTGATGTGTGTAGGATTGGGTAGGTTTTAGGATCTGGATTATTTTTTGTTTTTTCGAACTTTACAGGAAGACTACACTTTCTTTTCACAGACAGTGCGGGCATCTCTGCACTTTTCCTTTAGTACACAGAGCGGTACCGTGTCTGGTTCTTCTGCAAGCCTGCGGACCCTGTCAAAATTTTTGAAAAACCTAAAATGTTTTCTTCCAGTTAAGTTTAGGTTTTATTTACGGCTTTTAGTGTCTACCCAGATCTGCATGTTTTCTGTCAAAAATCTCGTGTGAGTGAGTTCCATTGGCATTTTTGTTTTAGATGATTTTCTAGAAGTTTTGCATGCCTGGATTGGTTTTCACTTGGTCTCTATAGTGACTCAAAGATTAGAAGCCTAAGAAACCTTAGATTACCCTGGTGTTTTTGTCTTCTTGATGAGTCTGACTAGTTTGTGAAATCTATCCTTTGTGAGAAATAGATTTCATTTTTTCTTTGCAAATCTTTGAACGAACTTGGTTATAAGTTTTGAATTTCATTTTTATAAAAGAAAACATACTTGGGTGTTTTTTAATTGATTTGTTATTTTGAACGAATTAATCCTTAGTTTACTGAATAACTAAGTAAAATGTCCTTGAAAAGAATTGAAGCTTTTATTTCAATTAGGTTTTTAGAAGTCTTTAGATCTCAAGATTAGTTTTTATAGTTTTGAGTGTTTTCTAGAAATTGTAGAATCTCGTTTGAAAGAAATTGTTTTTGTAGTTTTGAGTGTTGAAAAAGAAAGGGATTTATTGTGAGCATAATTAGTAGTCTCGTTTTGAGTCTTTATTGAAAAAGACAAAAAGGTTTTCTTTTCATTTACATATTGAAAGAAAGATTTGTTTTTCAAAGAATTGTATTCTCAAACTCTTTCTTGTAGCTAGAAATTCATTGAAGGAAAAACGAATTGTTTATCATTTAGGTGCATTTTTTTAGTGTTTTTGGAGTTGAGTCTTCACACCATCAAAGTTTCATTTCCATACCTATTGACTTAAGAAATAACCCATAAAAGTAACACTTAATTAAAATTGATCTAGCAATCTTTTTATTTCTAGGGCTCTTATCACCAATATAGCTTAGGCTAGTATCTTGGAGTAGGGAGTAATTAACTCTCCAAGATAGTTAAAACAAACAAGTAGCTATATCTTACGGTAGGAAATCAATTCAATTGTAATTGATATAATCTGTGAAGCTCCTCTTAAACGAGTCAATAACGAGATCATGTTCGAACCTTTGAGACAATCAAGTTTGTCTCATTGGGAAAGATAGAATATTTGTGTGTATTATAAACGATAAACCTCGGATTAACCATTGTCGAGGAGCCTGGGGTCACTTGTTGGTAAACCTCGGATTGATCATGTCGAGGAGCCTTCAAGGGGATTGAGTTTTGTTACTCTGCCCTTGTGCATAGATCGGATCGTAGACTGTTCCCCTGGTTGTATTTGTTGCCTTCGAGGAGCCTTCAAGTTTGTCTCATTGGGAAAGATAGAAGATTTGCGCATATTATAAACAGTAAACCTCAGATTAACCATTGTCGAGGAGCCTAGGGTCACTTGTTCGTAAACCTCGAATTGATCATGTCAAGGAGCCTTCAAGGGGATTGAGCTTTGTTACTCTTCCCTTGCACATAGATCGGATCGTAGACTATTCCCCCAGTTGTATTTGTTGTTGTTGGTAACCTTAGTGTCCATAAACTTAATATTATTTCCTAAGATGACGGTGAAGGATGGGTCTCACTATACCTGGTGCAGACGTCAACTAGACTCACTTGGACTCTCTGGGGGGTTCTCTTCACTCGAGATGGTTTTGTGAAGAAACTTGTGCCAGTCTGTTTCACTAAGCAGGTTTTTAGGGTAACTGTTCCAACTGCCCTTTCTGTATTAAATTCTACGACGTTGGATTTCATCACCAACTAGTGTTTTTAGTACAGGAAGTTACTGTTTGTGTGTGCTTTGAACTCTTAGATTTTTAGGCGTGTGATTCAATTGTTTGTTTCTTTAGAGACTTTAGGTGGATTTATTGAAATTTTTCTTTGTTTGTGTGTGGGTAATTAAATATTTAATCGTGGTTGAATTACCGAGACAATCCTACAGACTTCAGGGGAAACCTCCCGAGTATACACCAAGCCAGCTTGAGGGGCTACAAGCTCTTGTATCACCTAGTGACAGTAGAGTTGGGTCATCGGAAGCCAGAGAGTCATCTTTTATTGTTCATCCTGATTATCAAGTTCAAGCAACAGAGTATATTTCTGAACCAATTTCATTTTCCGAAGTTACTTGCAGTATTTCTCCTACCAGTGAATTAGTTGAAGAACCTGAAATTTCAGAGCCTGAAACTGAACCTGCTGCTACTCCATCTTCAGGATTTGCTTCTCTAACTTCTAGTGGTCCTGGTTCACCCAGCGTAGGAAGTATCATTACCCAAAATCTTCCTTCTGGACTCATTTCTATTGAAGAACTTGTTAGTCCAGACGAAGATATATCTCTCCCTGAAAATCAACCAACTTTAGAACTTAAGGAACGTGAATCAATTTTCTATAGTCCTTTTAGGAGTGACGCTTGGTACGTAACATTGAAAATTTTTTTAGAAAACCCAGGTCTTAGTTTTTTACCACCTCGAATTCCTTTTCATCCTACACCTAGAGGTTATTATCCTCCTTTGAATATGTCGAAACGATCATCCATGTTTTCCAAAACACCGGAAACATTTTTATATGGCGGTCCTTCTGTTCCTTCAGGGTACTAGTCACTCATTGGTACTTTTTCAGGAGCATCTCCTCAACCAATTGAACATGGGATATCAATTGGTAATAACGGAACTCAAGCGTTGAGTTTAGATGAAATTCTTATGATGTCTGGTACTATTCCAAATCCACAACCTCAAGGTAGTCAGGTACCACCTGGAGGGCAACCTCAAGGTAGTCAGTTACCGCCTGGAGGGCAAACTCAAGGTAGTCAGTTACCGCCTGGGGGGAACCTTCAAGGTACTCAATTATTGCCTGGGGGGCAACCTCAAGGTAGTCAATTACCGCCTGGGGGGCAACCTCAAGGACAGTACATACCTCAAGGTCAACCCCAGACTCAATACGTAACTCAAGGTCAACCCCAGTATCAATATATACCTCAAGGTCAACCCTAGTTTCAGTACGTGCCTCAGGGTTATCAACCTCAAGGTCAGTACCCAACTCAAGGTTTCCAACCACCTTCTGGTCAACCATTTGTACAAGGAGCTGGAAATGTACCGTTTAATTATCAGCCCTACGCTCAACCCGGTTATGGTCCTCCATATGCTCAAGCTTTTATGGGTCCATACCCCGGAATGAATATGATGTGCGATCCATCTCAAATTCAATAGACTTTACAACCTAATGTGCAATTATCAAGTCAACCTAGACAACCTTTGGTTTCTAGTCCAACCCAGCAACCTGTCCAGTCTACTGTTCAAACCTCTGCACCTGGTGTAGTTCATCAGCTTGGGCCTAATTCACCTTGAACTCCACCTCAAATTGTTGCTGCAACTACTGCAGCTTCTGTTCAATCTACCCCACCTACTTCTGGACAATCAGTAGCTTTGGTTTCTACTATTCCTGCATCAGTGCAAATTCCTCAAGCCTCTTTACCACAGTCAGGACCTACGGTTTAGACTTCAGTCCAGATGCCTGTAGGACAGCCTGGTCTAAGTACGGTTGTTACGAGTCAACCGCAATTTACTTATCAATCGTACTAGGGAGAGTATCAATTCGGTCCTACTGTACAAAACCCAGTCTATCAGTATCAACCGTACCCTGGCTATACTTATCAACAACCTCTACAACCCCAGTTTGGTTCAGTTAATCCTGGTTTCCCAGGAGGTTATAATATTCCAAATGCAAATCCAATTCCAGGTTATCTTGGATATCCTCCTCCTGGAGCTGGTCTTGTTACCCAAGTTTTTCATGACCCTAACCATAAGTTACCATTTATTGCAACTTTGGATTTACCTGATTTGTCACGCCTTACGAATGATCCAATTAACTATCTTCCGTATTGGCTGCCAATGCCTAATAAGTTGCCCCGTGATATCCCGAAGTTTGAGGGTAAGTCAGGAGAGGATCCATTAAATCATGTGATGACTTATCACCTATGGTGTGCATCTACTTCCATTATCGATGATTCAATTCACTTACGTCATTTTCAACGCACTCTGATTGGCCTTGCTACCAAATGGTACATTGAGTTACCACGAGGCTATTTTTACAATTTCAATCAGTTAGCCACTTCTTTCTTAACTCATTTTCAGTTGCCTGTCAGATACGACAATGGCATGGAATTATTAACTTCATTAAAACAAACCACGTCCACATATATTTCTGTTCATATTCATGAATGGCGACATAGACGGCGTTTGGTGAAAGTTTTTATTCCGGATCAAATTTTAGCAGAATGGTTCGTTAAGTCATTATTACCTAAAATCACTGAAGATGTAGCTAAGGCAGGAGTTGTTACTGAAGAGGAAGTAATTGCTCAGGCTCAGTACCTTCACCTTGTTTATACGCAGTCGGGTACTTTACATGAAAAATCCCCGACCTTCTGAAACACAATCAAATAACTGCAACTCCTTTAGGGTCTCATGCCACTGATGGTATGATTGGTTCAGTTAGTACCAAAAGCAAGAAGAAATCTTCAAAGAATTCTTCCCCTATTATAACTTTACCAAATTCCCTGACAGGAGACTCTTCCGCTGAAATTCCTGCCGATATCCATGTTGTAGAATCATCTACGGCCAAATCAAAATCCGGTGGTAAAAAGAAGGGGAAGAAGAAAAATAAATGAAATTCAAAAGAGAAATCAGATAAAAATGAATCTACTGACGAGAAATGTAAACCTCACTATCCTTGTCTCATTTGTGACAAGGAGCATTTTACAAGAGACTGCCCACATCAAGCAGAGGTTTCGAAACTCATCAAAGGTTCTCAAATGCCTGCTGTCTTGAAGGATCCTTTTCCTAATCAAGATAGTAAGATGATTGGTTCTTCCTCAAATGCATTAGAAGAACCCATTATGATAATGTCTCATGTCAGGATTGCGACACGATCACAAGATTATGGTACTAAAAATCCTATTGGTGGTAAAGAAGCAGAATCTTCTAGTTTAAACCCATCAACTACAACTCCTCCTAGTTCTGATCCGCTACAGATTGAGAAACCTAACCCTGACTTAGTAATCAAACTGCCTGTTAAAGGTATACTTCGGAAATCAGCTTTCAATCCACATGCGAGAGCTACCCAGAATTATAACATTGTTGAAGACTTAGCTATTTCCCCTTCAGCAATGTCGGCTTTGGAGGTGTTGCAATCATGCCCAGCACAGCGTAAAATACTATTGTTGGCTATAGGAGCTGTTGATATTTAAGATTCGAACCTAGTAATCTTTGATTTAGAGAATATTACACCTCGCCTACCTCATCAAATGGCTTTCCAGATTCCAATGTTAGCCAAAAACAGGCCTTGCTTTCGAACTGTGATTGATGAGGAAGCTTCTACGTGTATTATGTCGATCTAGTGATGGAGATCGCTTGGTTCTCCTACACTCAATCAGTCTCCAATGATTCTAAAGGCTTTTGATGGCTGAGGGTTCCATCCTTTTGGCATTTTGCAGGATTTACCTATAGGGGTTGAAGGAAAAATTGTAAATCTAGATGTGGAAGTGGTTGATGCTCCTCTAGATTACAACCTTCTCTTGGGTCGCAGTTGGTCTTATGCTATGACTGCTATTGTTTCATCGGTCTTTCGACTTATCAAGTTTCCTCATAATGGAAAGATTGTCACGATAAACCAGCTGACTTATTTTTCATCCGACCCAGCCTCTTCAGATAGTATTCAACATGTCGATAAAACAACTATCCCTTACAAGGATGTTGGGGTAGGTTTGATTAAAGATTCTAGTTTACCGGGAACTTTTTCTTTCCCTCCTCCTAACGTATCACCTTCTATTGCAACTATTCATATGATTTTATTGAACACTATTGCTTTTGATGATCCTTGGATCATACCTTCCAATTCTGAGGTGGATTCATTTGGTAGCGCGATGCCTTTGAGTCCTTTTGAAATTGCATTTCAGGCTGTACAGTCATTTTCTGACACTTGTTCAACTGAAACTGATTCAATGAATGTGGTTTGTTAGAGTCGGTCTTGGAAATCCTCCGTTAGAGATCAAACATGCTCTTACAAAGTGATTTTAAGGTGTCAAGGTCAAATTTTGTCATTTCAGTGAGTCTTCAAGCAAAATTTGGTCACTAGGCATTAGGTCTAGGGTTTGATTTTACCCTTGACAAAGTTGTCCAAATGACGTTCCATGTCATCATTCAACTGAGTGTACCATCATTCAAAGGGTTTTCATCATCATGTCAAGTTCCACTGGGTCATTTTACACCTTGTCCATGCTTCAGTTGCGCCTAGGCAAGGTTCATTTCCCTCTCCTAGGGTTTTGAAGCTAATTTCTATTGGATGGTCAAATCATCGGAAAACATCATATCCTAATGTTCATACACCTTCCCCTATCCTTAAAGTACCTTATCAAACACTTCCCATCACTGAGATCCCCCAAATTCCTCATTTTCGCACAAACCCTAGTTTCTTACTACAACCTGGTAATTTTCTAGGTTGGGCCTATGTTTCGCCTTTTTGGACCCCTTCCCCTCACTAAATTTCTGAGATTCCACTTTCCCCTACTTCCTAACATCCCTCCATACTTCCCAAAATTTCCTCAAGAATTTAGAAGCTCCCTATCCCCTTCATTTCGCTTCATTTCAACAAATCTCTTATTCCCCACATCGAGGTAGGTTTCACTCAAATGATGTTTCTAAGAAAGGAAAGATGAATTTGGAAAACCTAAGAGAGGTTTTTGTCCACAACAGACCAAGGAAGAAAACCCTCCTTCACTATTTACACAGGTGTCATGGTTTTGAAGAAATGTCAAAAATACAATTGCCTCGGGAGAATTCATGCACCTCTGGAGTGACCTTGGGAAAATCAAGCTTTATCATAGCTTGGTAGGCCAAATGACTTTATTGATGATCCAAATTATAACTAGAGACAAATATCTTTCCAATGAGCTATCATGAGCTCAATTTGGAGTTGAGGAAGGCATTCCAAAGCTGACTGCAACAGCACTCTGCCTTGAGGCAGCCTCATTTGGCACATTTTGACCAGTCTTGGGAGATTTGATTTTTGATAGGGAAAATGAACTCCAAATTGAAATATTCTAGTTGGGTTGGAAAGTAGACTCCAATACCTTTCCAATGCGTTATCCTACACCCAATTTTGACACCGGGAAGGCCTCCAACAGTCTTCCAGAAAAAGCATGACGCACAGGAGGAGGAGCGCGACGCACATAGAGAGCGTGGCGCACTGGGAGGAATTGCCCAGTGTTAATTTGAACGGGCACGACGCACATGGAGAGCACGGTGCACTAGGTTCTTAGCGTGGCACATATAGCCTCAAGCCTGAAAATTGCTGGAAACTTCACAAAATTGCTCATACTTTGTGTAGATTTGCTAGGTAGGCTTGCTATCTTGCTATTGCATCAAATTTTATGATAAGAGAAGATGGTTTAAGGGTGATAGTGGTTGCAACAAAAATTTTCAAAACCTACTTCTAAAGATCCTCAAGCCAATTGCTACCAAGGTTTAAAAACTCATTGTTTTCTCCAAACATTGTGGAAGGGTCCAAGCCTACATCAGCAGAACAGGGATCACCATCACAACATAAGGGACCTTTGCAAGATGAGGAGAAATTCCATCTTTACACTAATATAGTAAACTTGAATGTTAATGAATAGCATAAGATAGTAGATTAGGTCATCATGGAGAAAGATGCTAAGATCAAAGAGCTTAGGGACAATTTTTCTAAGGCCAATTTCATGGTTTGATTCCTAGAGCGGGATAATGAGCAATTGAAGGTAAATCAACTACTCTTGAATAAGCATAAGGTTGATGTTAGCAAAGAAAATGTAAAGGGAAAATAATTAGTTGACGCAGATGATTCAGATGAGCATCAAGAGCAAGTGACAAGGAAGAGTCCAAAGACTAGAGGACTCAAAAGGGAACTTCAGCAACAAAGGGAGCAGATGTCTTCAGTTGACCTAATTGTAGGAGAAATCAATGAAAATAGGGAGTTTTGGCTTGACAAAGTAAATTTCCATTTAAACAATCTTCTTAAGAGGGCCAAAAGAGACAACAAATTTCCAAGACACATGGCTACTCATTGCTACACAAGGAATCGGGTCTCCAAAGTCAAAATCAAGCAGTTGAAGAAAATACTCTAGGAAACCCTAATTAGGAAAAAGAGAAGGTTAAGTTGGATTTGCTTGCTGATGCTTCCCTCAGAGCAATACAGGACAAGGATAAGGAGCCAGTACAAGAGAAAGGGCCATCAGGTGAACAAGAGACTGAATTCGTTCTCCTTCACGATGATGAGACCGATACAAAGCCAACAATTGCAGAGCTCAAAGAGATCATCCAGGAGTAGCAATCAAAGATTGAGGCCTTGTCCCTTGACTTGGAGAGGGCCAAGTGGAACATGAAGTACTTGGAGCAAAGAAACAAGAAGCTTGAGGACCAGCATGATATCATGGAGCTGCAAAACATCCTTGAAGACCAGCAGGCTACCCAAAGAAGCCTAAATGAGAATACACCTATTCAGCAAGAGATAGAGGCTAATTGAGAGATTTGGCTTGAGAGGATCCACATCCACTTAGAGAATCTATTGGCGAAAGCAAAAAAGGACAGAGACATGCTCAAGAACATGAAAAACCACTATTGGGCACGGAAAAAGGTTTGCAAGGCACAAATAAGGAATTTGAAGGCAAAATTGAGCAGAGCAAACAAAAGAGGAAAAAGAGAAAGATTGGCTTCGAATCTTGGCTGAAGCTTCCTTGGCACATCACAGCACTCCATAGAGAACCTCCAGCCCAAATTTCAAGAAATTTGGGACAATTTTGGTCACATGAGAATTTTTTGGCACAAACACAGGTTTTTTCTCTATACGCGCCGCACCACCGGCGCGACGCGTAGGATTGGGAGCTCCAAATGCGAAATAGTTTGCATTTTTGGATTCAGCATGCAAAATAATGACTACTGGCACTCGGGCAAGAAATTTGGGTATGATTTGAGTCTCCAAGAGGTCAAAAACACCCAAAAAATGGCCTCACTACCCCTATTTTGACACATAGGAAGCAGTCTTGGGAGAATGAAGATTTGGAGGGGCACATCAGCTCCAAATTCAAAAATTACACTTGGGTTGGAAAGTAGTCAAGACAGGCTTTCCAACAAGCACACTTGGGTACATTTTGGACTCCTAAAAGTGCCTCAAAATGGGATTCAAAGTGGCGCGACGCATACAGAAAAGGGCGCGGCGCATATAGGAAAAAAGGCCCAAAATGCCTCTGTTTCACGAAATTTCGCTTCCCAAATTTTTATAAGTGGGCCCACTCATATGCACTTCATTTTTTTGGCACCTAAGGTGGTTTTAAGAGTATTTTCACTCCAGATGGTCAGTTATCCAAGTGGCAAAGGAAGGCAAAGGGCCACCTAAGCCATTTGTCATGTTTGTGGCGCTGCACCTGTAGCTGATGTTTGGCTCTCCACCTTCATTTTGTAATGATTCGAGTAACTCCCCAACCCTTGGGTTTTCTATCTCTTCATGGCACATTCTATATATTGTATGCAAACCATTTGCAAAGGGTTGGTTGGATTGTAACTTCTGGGAGATTGTGGGAAAGAAACTCTGTTTCTGCATTGTATATTTTTTACAGAGGATTAATGAAAGGCAGTTGCTCTGTTTCATGAGATTCATGTGGTTGTGAGTGTAGAAAATGTGTCTCTTATCTTTCATATGTATCTTGTTATGTTTCATAGTTCATTTCATGTTCATTTCCAGTGAAATTTTCTAAGTTAGCTAAGGTAGAATTCAATTTTATTGCTCTGCCTGTGGGAAAATTTCATGTTCAGTGTTCATTCTTCTATTGAAAAGGATTCATGTTGTCCATGCCCTTTTCACCCTCTTAATCAATCTCTCCATTCCGCACTATCTTAAACTAAATTGCTAGGCTTTCTGCCTATCTTGCCTCACAAAGTAATCTGTGCCTTTGTATTAAGTTCTTTGTTCATTGAGGTCCATTGGTCCCATACCATCCCAAAAACACAGTCATTCATAAAAATCACTTCTTGTATCCCTATTCACTTACTAGCCTAAGATAAATATTTCATTGTAAGTCATCTCAGGTTATTTTGTTTATCTATCCATTGAGTGTGACTCGGAGAGAACCCTCTCTTGTTCTGGTAGGGCTAGCTACCAGACTGAGCTTGGTTTGTGGTTACCCTGAATTTTTCCTTCCTTCAGCCTAAGGCGGATTAAGGTGCTAACATGATGTAACCCATATATTAGACTTGGCTCATGCCAAAGGTGTTGATTCTCCAAGTTGGTAGATAGTTTGTGTTGCTGTAGGGTTTGAAGGACTTGACAAATGTGCTGCAAGTGCTCTTCCAAACTCTTGTTGAAGATTTGGATGTTGTCTAGATAAAAAACTGCAAATGAGTTGGTGAAGTGCCGTAAGATGTCATCTATTAGCCTCATAAAGTAGCAAGGGTATTTTTCAACCTGAAGGGCATGACCAACTATTAAAAAATGGATTCCTTGGATTTTAAGGCAGTCTTCCATACATTTGTGGGCTATATTGGAACCTGGTGATAGGCATACTTTAGATTGATCTTTCTAAACTACTTGGCCCACTTGAGCTGGTCCAGAAGGTCATCAATCTATGGGATTGGACATATGTTCGTGACAATGATTTTTTTTAGATCCTGATAATCAATGCAAAGCCTGTAGGTCCCATTATTGTTCTATATGAGTATAATTGGGCTCCCACAGGGTGAGGAACTTGTTCGAATGTGCCATTTTTGCAGCAACTTCTAGATCTACCACTTGATCTCTTCATTTTTTAGAATGGAGTGATGATATATCAACCCATTGGGTAGAGGTTCTCTGGAAGTCAAATCAATTGAATGCTTGACCTAACATCACAAGGGTACCCCTGTGGGTGAGAAGGAGATGTCCTTATATTCTTCCATGACCTTATCCACTTGCTTCCGTTGCATAGAGGAACCCTTCCCGGGGGTCGTGGATGTGGCCATGATCTTCCCCTTACTTTGAGATTGAATCATAAAGAAAACAAATTTCTTGTTCTAGGAGATGATCTTACTACATTTCTTAGAAGAGATCAAAGAGATGGCAGTAGGCGGGGCTACCTCCGGTATCCTATATAACTTATTTCCCAAAGTAATAATAACAATGTGAGGCATAAACTCGTACACAACATGATGCTTCCGCAAGAATGGTTGGCCTAATAACACATCACAAAATTCAAAAGGAGAAACATCACACAGTACCTCATCCGTGAAGGGATTGATATTGTAGGGAAGGAAACACTGTTAGCTGACGTGAAGATCTTGCCCTTGTTGAAGACACCTAATGGTGTATGATTGTGGGTGTGGTTTGGTCAGTAGGCCCAACTACTTCATGAATTCTACTGAAATGAGGTTCTTTTGGCTCCCACTGCTGATAATGAACTGTAGCTGAGAACCCTTCACCCATAACTATGAGTGGAAGAGATGTTCCCCCTCCTCCGGATCTTCAAATTCAATCTTATGGACCTTGGTGGTTGAAATAATGACACTGGGTTTTGTGTCAATCATTTTCTTCCCCTTTCCGGGTTCTGACTCAAAATTAGAACATGATGAGACTCTGAAGCTTTCAACTTGGTCACAATGACTACTTGGCGTGACACTCATTTGTGTTGTGAGTGGGGCTCGCATGGAACTCACACCACTTTCCCATGTCCTTCTTTGTCTTCGTGGTGCCATTCTTTGCAGGTTCAATGGGTTGTCCTAAGTTGCTCCACCTTGGCTCTGTCCATTTTTTTTATGGTTTGGGGCACTCTTGCTCTACTTATTATTCATAGATCCAAAGTCACGCTTCTTTTGTTTAAATATTTGTTCTATCTTGGCAGCATATTGTTATATTGCACCAATCGAGGAGATGTCCAGGAACTCCATTTCTTCCTAAATGTATTTGTGTATACAATTGCGTTACTTGAGCACCATATACCACTCAGTATTTTATATCCAACTTTGTGTGCAAAGTATGAAAAATATTTGTGAGTTCATGCACATCTTGTTCCTTTTGTTGTCGAGTGTGGTCCACTGTATGTACTTGTCCTCATAGCTCCCCACGGGGTAATACTATTCCTTGATAGCATCTTGAAAGGAGTTCCATGATGGGGTGGCTATAAATAGAGAGGGTTCCCTGACCCTTTTCTCACAGTAAGTTTCCCTACAGTCCTTGACATGGGGGGCAACCTTAGGTAGTGCAAAAGTAATCTTCTCCCTATCGAAGAAATTATGGACCAAAAAATAACCTTTCAATAGATTCAACCATTTAATATTACATCTGCATCTATTTCACTATACCTTGAAAGGGGTGGTGCCTCCGAAGTGACTGTTGGGTGAATATGCATCACCAATGGGCATTTGACGAAGGATCTAGGAAATATTATTTATCATCTCGTTCCTTTGTTGTTCGATGGATTCTTTGAGCAGTAGTTTGATAGGATCTCCTTCTCCCTCGTCTTTCTTTTCTTCTGCCATGGGAGTTCGTCGGTGTTGGCGGGGACAGTCTTGCAAAGGCTCAACCAGTTCAAGTCCCAAACTCCTTATACCTCGACCTCGTTGGGGAGATGCACAGAAAAATAGAGAAAGAGAAGATTGCTCTGATACAACTAATCTGGATTTATATAGGAATGAAATGAAACACATATATAAATATAAACACAAATATACAACAAAAATAAAATTTCAATTCATTAATAACAAAATACTAATTTTTTTTTACGTGTAGAATGGAAATAAACTAGCTCAAGTGATATTAGCTTATCTCTGAGAAGAGATGTGGCAGCTACATGCCTTCTGAACTGTGTTACAATGAGGCTCGAAAGCCTATTTATTATTTAGAAACAATGGAAAACCATAAACATCCAAAAACCTAATCCTAGGAGATGAAGCACCAAAATCCTGTGGGCCCCATTGGGGTAAATCGGTACATCTACTTCTCGGGGTCATAACTTTAGCGCACGATCTCCATTTGATGCGTATGATACCTCATTATAAAAATATATCCAAGGAATACAACTTTTTACTGCAAAACCATGCCGCAATTTGTGAGTTTTCTCATTTTCCAGAAAACATCGTTTAGGGCCTCAAAATAGCTCTGGGAGTTTAGGTCTCAAAAAATTTCCAAAAATAGTAAATTATTCTACAATTAAGGAAACTAAAAGAAATAATGGTGGGGGTCCAAGTGGAATAGGTGGGTGGCCACCAATATCCACCTAGACCAAAAAATTTGGGCTAGGCCTGGAGATGTTTCCCTAGAGGTTGATGCAACTAAAATAAAGTTAAAAGCATGTCATGATCACAACCAAGAAACAAGAGAAAATAATATCATAAACCACAAAAGATGGTCGAGACATTAAAAAAACCTGTGGGAAAATCCCAAACATGAGTTTTATCCCTTATCATTATGGCCATCACCCTAGTTCCTAGGGCCTATGACTTCCCTCACATCATTAAGGAACCCATGCATGTCCCAACCCTTGGTGGGAAATGAATTGCTCCACCTTAAAGGGGTAATAACTGGTTACATCATACACAACATGCTCTCATTTCTTGGAGCCCCGAGTAGTAATACAAAGAAAAAGAAAGAAAAGGAAAAAGGAAAATGATGAAGGGTAGAAAAGAAAATGTTAGGATAACTCTTGTATCCATGATTTCTCCCTCTTACATATGTATACCCAAATATGTGGACATTCCTCTTCATTTCTACCCTTGTACCCATGGTATTTGGCCTTGAGACCTCTGTTGAATTTCCATGACAATTGAGAATATGGTTTGGGTTGTATAATCTCAAACACAAACACACCCAAATGCCACACAACACTAATTTGCAGAATGGAAAATAGTAGCAATGAATCAACACACACACAAGACACCATGTTCAAACTAATATTGTTATATTAAGAATATTTAATACAATAGTCTAGGGCTCTCATACCTGGGATGATGGCCCTTGATACAAGAAAAATAACGCTTGGTATAAAAAAAAACTATGATAACCAATCAACTTTGAACAAGATACAACTGACCTACTTCTTTTGGTGCACATCCATAGTCCTTTCAGTTTGCATACCTTGAGCACTTTTGTTGGTACTTTTTCTTCCCAATCTGAAGCTCATCAATCTACCTATGTTAATCAACACAACTCCTTTATGTCACTTAACATAGGCCCAAACACTTCTGCCCTCTAGTTTCTCCTTTGTCCTTCAAGGTCTGTAACACATAGGGTCTTCTCTCTACTACCCACTTTTGTCACATTGTTTCTCCAAAATGACAAGTCTGGGGTAATGGAGGCTACCCTCTTTCAACGAAAGAGGTCCTTCTCAACATAGTGAACTAGGGCTAGTTTACTAGGCCACATGGTTGTCCTTTAGTCCTTGAAAATATCAACCATTTGGCTCTAATACTTCTTCCACTCATAGAAGTGTTTTTATCTTTCACAAGTCCTGCACTTAGGACTTTATAGATGCCTTCCAATATCCCTCTAAACTATACTTAATATTCCAACAAATATGTCCAATCTGGACCATCAACCTAGAAAACAACATCAAACATGGAGGGATATTACCATACCTTGAGACGTGAATTTCTATCCCCAAATAACTAGACATGTGCATGCATCAAACCTGCAAATTTCAGCCCTTGGGTAGGGCTTCCTGTAGATGCTACTAAAACCCTCTTACTATGCACAAAAATGCCTAGATATGCCCTCCTTGATCTCAACTAACATCTGCCTCTCTTCTCCTAGGCCCGTCACAAAAAATAAGACAAACCTGACCTTTCCTTAACTTTAGTTGGGGATCATTAGCCTTTTTCTCCCTCAAATCTCCTTCCCTTATGATGTGATGCACTTGTGATGTGTTAAATGATGTCTCATCCTTCTCTTATTTATATTCTCTTAGGTGGAAACTTTTATCCCTCTCTAGGGCACTCCTAAAGTCAAACTTACCTTAAATTTTTTCCAAGTAACCCACTGAATATAAAAAAAAATAAAAATCTCTCATTTAACAAAGCCTCCCTTGGTTCCCTTAGTATCCCCTTACTCCATTAAGGTTGCCACACATTCTATAAGGGCTCAGTAAAGAAAATAACTCCCAGTTTCATGCCCACAACTTTGGGTGCAAATTCCACTACTTTGGTACTTAGCTTGCAAAGATATTTTGTGGTGCCAACTCACACAAGCCCAGTACCTAGGGCTGTGGAGCACCTCCCAAGCTACAAAACTCAACAGTCCCTCTTAGAAAGGGAGGTACTTCCACCACTATGAAGTATCTTGTCGTCATCATGGCTGCTAGTGATACTAGCCCAACTCCCGATACTCACTACTCCAACATACCCTGAAGAATGAACTATGCTTATCTTAGTAGTGTCTCTACCATGAGAATCCTCCTACTTCTTCTTCTCCTTCAATTTTTTCAAGCCACCCCATTGTTCCTTATTTCTATATTTGGAATTACCCTTGAACCATACTAACCACACACTCTTCTTGGGCTGCACATTCTTCCTTTGAAGCTACATATTCCCACTAGAACTTGGCTCCCTTCAAGTATCAGGAACTTGCACCTACTTTTTCTTCTTATGATCTATAGGCTTTCCTATTCACTAGTATAAACAATGCTCCCTAACTCTGAAGACCACTCTAACAAAGTTAGAGTCTTTGGGCTTGAGATTCGCTTTCCCGTCCTGGAAAATCACGTCAAACCCCTTCTGCTTGATAACTAAGATAGACAACATGTTATAATTGTGATCTAGTACAAAAAATACATCCTGAAATCGCATGATCTAGCGTAGCTCCAACTTGAATAACATAATACCTGATCATTTGATCTCCTTCTGACCCTTGTCACCCACCATCATGTGCAATTTGGATTCCCACTCAAAACACATCACATGAACTTTGTAACAGCTCTGATTAAAAATCCATGTAAAATATATATAAGGCCACAATGATGGGACACATATTCAAAGCTGAATGGTGGGCAAAACATCCTAGTGTGGGTGTTCATTTGGTTTATTATGGCTAAGGAAATTGGCAAAGGCAAAGGCATTAAAGAGGAAAAAAGGAATTTTTGGCACATTTATTTATGAAAATAAAGGAAATTAGGAGAAAAGGGAGGAGAAAGGTCACAGGTTGCATGTGAGGAGGAAAATGAAGAAAAGAGAGGTCTCATTGATAAAAAGGATTATGATGATCAGTTGGAAATATTTTTCTCAGGTTTTGCATTGGATTGAGAAAGGAAAAGAAGGTAAGAGGAAGTAGAGATCAAGCAAGGAAAAGCAACATCAAGCAACTATAACATGATTTTTTTCAGGTATCAATTTTCATGTGTGTTTTACTTGCTGGATTTGGCATGCATGGTATTGTATGTGTTTCTTTTGTTGTTATGGCATGGGTATTCTAGGTGTGACAGTGTTTTTAGCCTAGCCTTACCATTTTTGGATAACCATGGTGTGATGGGTTCTCATGTTTTGGTTGAGCTAGATTGCTGGATGGATTCAAAGCTGAGTGAGGTGGATCTAGAAAATAAATAACACGTGGCTTAGTGATCCCTGAACCAGACTGTGGATCACGGTAAAGCCACTAGCCTAGTGACACATGAACTAGATTGTGGGTTGTGGTAAGGCCAGGTATTGTGTGCCTTGGTGGGCCTAGGAATCCCTGACCAGTTAATGGCAGGATATACGATAAATCCTAGAGGTGGGCACTCTTCATCAAGCCTAGTAATCGCGGGATGGGATGTATGGTAAATCCTAGGGAGTGGAGTCTCGGTTAGGGCCTAGTGGTCCTAGATGGAATGTGGTAAAGCCTAGAGACTCGTGTGTCGGTTTAGGGCCTAGTGATCCGGTGTGGATAGCAGTAAAGATTGAGAGACTAGGATATAGGAAAATTCCTCACATGTACGTGGATAAATCCAATAGAATCCATGATTATTTTGGCCTGGTGATCTGGTGGAGATCATGGTAAAGCCTATTATTACACTTTCATTGTGTTGGCCTAGTGATCCTAGATGGATTATGATAAAGCTTGGTTTCTATGGACGAGGGTGAGGTGGTTTAGCCTCAGGATGCCCTGGTTGGTTCTTTTGGTTTGAGCCCCACATTCAGGCTTGTAATATGGAAGGAGGGTGTATGGATGAAGAGAGATTTGGTTCAACCATTCTATGGTTGGGTGGAATGTGGTAGTCCCATCCCGGGTTTGGATTTTGCATCATCAATATCAAGTTATTTCTCCTTGTTATTCTATGAGTATTACACTAGTTTATATGTGGATCATATGGTTGTGATTCCCTTGGTATTTCTATTGCTATTATGCTGGTTATGTATATGTATTTTGATAGTGGTTATGTATGGATCTTCTCATGTTTTTATTTTTAAATGAATAAACAATGTACATATGACCTAATAGATGTTACTATAGCTAATGATGTAAGTGAAAAATGCTTCTTAGTGATTCTCAGATAAGTATGAGAACCCTATGTTCAAATATGTTATTCAAACCTGTAGATTTCATTTAGGCCAAGTTTTTGATAGAATGTCAGTCCCGGTTGGGGATGGTCAGGCCTAGTCCTGAAGTTGATTTTTGGTTTATTAGTCTTGTCATCATGTATTTAATGGATTTTCGAAGTTACAATAAGTTCTAGACAGTGGCATAAATTATGGGCTAGAAAAGTGCCTTAAATTCTGCGAACATTGGAAAAAGTATGCTGGGAAAATTCCCTGGACGCAGGCATGCATCCTTGTGGGAGCGTCCAGAGGTCCTTGGACACTAGCATGCCCATAGCATGAGAGTGTCTAGAGGTCAGGAGGTCTAAAACTTCAGTAGGACTGAGGGGCTAGTTACCAGAAAGTTTGGGATGGCTCTTAGGAGTGTTGTTGCTAATGGGGAATGCATGTTTGATGTGTTTATGGTGATTCCACTTCCTTAAGGTCACCTAGGAGGTTGAATAATATCATAGTAGCCTCTCTTCACATGTTTACCCCGGTTTGCCAATTACTTGGGTAGATGTGGGAGGAGGGTGTTACAAATTGGTATCAGAGCATGGTTCACCCCTGAGACTAGATGGGTGGTGTGTTGGTCATGCATTCATGTTGGTTGCATATGTGTTCCTTATGCTTCTATTCCACGTGCTTGTTTCATTTGCATGATGTTGATCATGGTTGTAATGATGTCGCCATGTTAATGTTGATGGGTTGTTGTGGGATGCGTCGTCATGAGTGTATGGTTGGTTGCATATGCATTTGTTATGCATGTCAGTGTTTATCTGTGGTTATGCATGCAATGTCATGGTTATGGTTATGCATGTATGGTAGGTCAGACATGCATTGTGAGGTTTTGTATGGAATTAGGCCATCATGATGATATTGGTATGTTATGATGCTAATGTGTTGGCTGAGATAGAGCAGGAGATGCAGATCATCATAATGAGGTTGCAACATTAGAATTTTGGGTAAGAGTAGATCATCATACATGTATTGTATGTTTGGCATGCATGTATGTTAGTTAATGGATTGTAATATGCATTAGGGTTATATACATGTTTTTCATTCTATTATTATTATGGTTACATGTATGATAAATGTTAGTTGATCAATGTAGTTATGTACACATGTGTCAGATATTCATGAATGATAGTAACCTATGGTGGTATGCATTGCAATTGTTGTTTTATGTTAGATAACTTGATGATTATGTTATATTTTATATGTTGTTGATGAGTATGTTATAGGTTAACTTCTTGTTTTTATATGATATTTATATTGATGATTAGGTTATATGTTTATTGATGAGCATTCTATATAACTTGTTGTTGTTATATGCTAGTAACTTGATGATTAGGGTTATTGTATTAAGATATTGATGCTATATGTATCATGCTAAATTGTATTGGACTATGCAGATGGTTAGGGTTATAACATTAAGGTATGAGTCGACTTATTTGTGACTTTGTGTTGTACTAATCTAGGCTGATTGTACAAATGTGATTGTTATGCATGAACGACAAATGTTTATGAGCTTATGATGTGAACATGTTAGTTAGTTAATGTTATGGATATACTAATATTATTTGTGTTTGAGTTGATATGTTGTGAATTTATATTGTGCTAATCTGGATTGACTGTGTAGAAAAGATAGCCTCCCCTGAGATACATTAAGGTATGAGTTTTCTTATGTCATATATTTGGTGCTTGAATGTCTGATTATGTCATCTATTTGGTGTTTGAGTGTTGGTGTTATTATGCCGTCTATATTTTGTTGAATGTTTGATTAATCATGTGATATGATTATGTGTCTATAAGATTGCATCAAGAAATGATCTTGTTTTAAGATGGTCGTACTAACACATATGTGTTGAGACAACTGATATGTACTTGAGTGTAATATATGACATTTGTAGCATTATGTATAATTAATATGAGTTGACTATGGATTATGACATGATTATTACTCTTGGTAAAGGTTGATTTCAAATTGATAGATATGTTGCCTTGATCTTTGGAACATGTGATCGACATGTGTGAACAGTTGTAGGAAACATGCTTGGTATTAGCGTGACAAGGAAACAATTGATGTGTTTATATAACTAATAGTAGGGTTATGTGACAATACATTGTAAGACTCAATTGTAGCAAGGTAAATGGTAAAAAAAAATGGAATTGGGAAAGAATTCCTTTGGATATGTTTGGAAACTCTAATGAGTCTTTTGCATACAGGAAGCCTTCTTAACCTTGATTTCGTCTGATATTATGTGGATATGTGTTATAGTTATGAACATGTAACTGATAAGTACATCAACTAGTTGCTAGTTATAGCTAGATCCATCAAAGGATTGGAATCCCTCAAGAGATGGTGCAGATGTGTTCAGTTGCAAGCAACATGCTTGGCACAATAAGGTAAGGTAACTAGTGTACTGTTATATTTATTTATGCATTGACAGTTATGTGTTTATGGCAATATGTTGCAGGGGATTGCATAGCAAAGAGAGGTTGACATGAAATCTTGAAGAAGGCTCATTTTGATATTTCCTTGGGAACCATGGGGATTGAGTCATGGTGTTTGTTGCTAGTCTTCTGCTTTTGGTATTTTGTGATTTATTGAGCTTGATTTGTGGTTTTGCTTATGTCTCATGCAAGGAATTTCCACTTTGTTCGCAGTGTCGTATTGTTATTGATTTTCATGGTTTTCTTCTTGTTTGTTTCTTGTCTTTCCTTTTAAGCTTTGTGTCGAGAATTGGTTGGGAATAGAGGAAAGTTAGTGGAGCTCAGGGAGAGTTGAATGAAATCTAGTAGGAAATGTAAGACGCAGATGAAGTGAGTGTATGTATAAGGGTATTTGAAGGCAAGAGTATGACATCCAATTGGACTGGTTGGGTACATTGGTGCAAATGGATGATGGAAGGACAACCATGGGAAAGGTAATAAAGAAAGGTAAGGTGAATGGATTTGAGGTGTCATATGCCTTGTCTATGTTGGGAACTATTGTTCACGTTGTTGCATATGTGTTGCACACATAAAGGGAGTTATCTTAACCTTGACCTTATGATATCTAGTAATTATGTGGTGATCATGATTATGCTATTGTCTATATGTATACATGTATGTACATATGTATGTATGTATGTCATGTCTCACAGGGCAATCATGGATCATTCTTGTGGAGGAATGATTGCTTATGTAGGTGAATGGTATGAAGAGGTTCCTATTCTTATGAGGAATCAATTGGGAGGATTATCCCTGACAAATCTATGAGGTCAGTACCATGTGGTTAGGAGTTGATATTATGTGATTATATTATGTCTATGTTATGGGCATGCTATACTGAGGGATACATCAGTGAAATGAAAACAGTATGGTCTGTGACATGTTGGGACAAGCATGGATAAGATACTGGAAGAAAGGTTGCTTGATAGAGACATTGTGGTTTTGGATGTGTGGTACTATTGTTGTGCATATGTTGTACAAGTTGTATCTGTGATGTTGTGCGCATGCAATGTTGTGTATATATAGTGTGTGCACATGTTATTTATGTAATGCTATGTGCAAGATGGTACATATAGTCTTGTGTGAATATTTCATATGCAATGTTGGGTATAAATGGTGCTATGTACATGGTGGATATGTGGTGTTGTGTGCATATGGTGTTGTGTGCATGTTGTACATATGGTGTTGTGTGCATGATTATACAAGTGGTGATGTGAGCATGTGGTGCCATGTATAGGTGGTATTGTGTACATGTTGTACATGCATTATTATGTGCATGTCGTATATGTTGTGTTGTATACATGCGGTATTATGTATGTACATGGTATAATCATAGTATCATGGCATGTGTATTCGTTGTGTTGTACTTTGTGTTCATATATGTATTGTGTTGTGGTGTACACCAGATGTAGGTGTATGTATTGTGTTGTGTTTTACACTGGGTGTAGGTGTATGTGTTGTATGTCAGGCATAGGTGAATGTATTGCATGCCATTGTATGTCGTGTGTGGTTGTATGTGTGTGATGAAAACTATGTGTATGTGCACATGGTTGAGGAGAAGGCATAGGGTGTTTGTCGAGTGTGGAAACCAATCTGGAGTGTGTACAAAATAAGGACAAAGGTAGAAGCTAAGGATTGATTAAAGGATAAGCATTAGTGTTTTTTTATTATTTTTTATTATGCATGTAATCTATGATTCTAGTTTATGATGGTTAGATTTGATTTATGATTTTGATCTATGATGGTTGTGGTTTTAGTTAACCTGATGTGATATGTTTATACATGATGATTTGGTCAAGGATGCTAGTTTGAATTATTGTGACATGAAGCGAACATAATTACAAGTGTACCTTGTTGACTGGCCACCAATGTGGTATGATTTGAAGTCATTTCAATTTATTTTAAATCTAATGGAAGTTATGTTCTTGGTGCAGGAAGCACAAAAATGTTCGATTGGGTGGTTGAAACCGACTGCAAGAATTAGCAGCAACAATTAAAGAAATTTGAACAAGCAACAATATGTTGGTAAAGCACATCAGGAGCAGGGCCATTTTGGGACACTGGTACCCAATAGTGTCCATCGATTTCCATGACCATGCTATGATTGGTATGGTGGTTTGAGGCAGGTATATTCCTTGGTTGTTTGACTTTCCGATGTGAGGAAGACTTTCCAAGGGATGAATCATTGGGGATAGGGGATGTCGAGGAACTTAGAAGGTCATTGATTGCATGAAAGTGGTGACCAAATTTCCCAAGGGACTATGTAAGAAAGAAGGGAGGGCTAAGCGATGGATTTGGTTTGGTCATTAGCATTGCCAGATGGAATCAGATGCACATTGGGAGTGCACCCTGGAACAATGAGCTAGTAACTGTTTACTAAGAGGACAAGTGGTGCAATATTGTAGCACTCAATATTGGATGTAGATTTGACTTTGACAATGGTTTCTGGAACTCCTGGGAAGGAAGTGAATCCTAGCACTATTTTTGGGGGTGGAGGTGTGAGCCTCTAGATTCCCTTATTGATTGATACATGCATCATATCCTTTTATTTGTTGGTCAAGAAAATGTGCATATGTGTATATGTGTGGATTATTGTAAATATTGTATTGAGATGGATTTATAAAGCTCCATAGACATTATGATTATTTTCGGGTGAAGCAAATATGCACGAGTATATGCGGTTATTATTGTAAATATCGTAATGAGTTGTGTTTCAAAGCTCCAATAAATGGTATGTTTGTCATGTTTTAGTAGATGGTCATTATAAATATTGCAGTGAGCTATGTTATAAAGCTCCATGGGTAGTATGTTTTGTTTTTAATAGTGTTGCTAGTTATAGGTGTCATTGAACACCGAGGATAGTGTCCCCCCAAGGAGGAGCGTTCTGTAACAACCCTGGTTAAAAATCCATGTAAAGTATATAAGGCCACGATGATGGGAAACGTATTCCAAGCTGCATGGTGGGAAAAACATCTTGGTGTGGGTGTTTATTCGGTTTATTATGGCTAAGGAAATTGGAAAAGGAAAAGGCATTAAAGAGATAAAAATGCATTTTTGGTACACTTATTTATGAAAATAAAGGAAATTAGGAGAAAATGGAGGTGAAAGGTCACATGTTGCATGTGAGGAGGAAAATGAAGAAATTCAACTCTCGATGGAATTCTATGGGCATTCCTTCAACGAATGATTCTTCCTGCATTGAGGACAAAAAACGGGCATAGCCTTTTCTACTTCTATCTACTTCTTTTTCGCCTGTAACATGTCCAACTTTGATGACAATGTGCTTAGGATATCGGTTCTCAAATTTTCCAGCAAGTTTCTAATCTCTGCTTTTGTAACTCTGCCACTGGATGTCTTAAGAGTTTATATTCCTTGCTTATGCCTCGTAGGCCTTGTGAGAACTTGATGCATAATTTGCAGATGGCATCAAATTCCTCTTGTGATATGTCCTCTTTCCCTACTACATTCAATAGTTCCGAATATTCCTCCCTCAGTGCCCAGATAAAGATTATTTTCAATATATTATTATCCAGATCATGATGGCCTGATCTCTGCAAACAATATTGAAAACGGTCCACAAAGTCCTCCATGTTCTCATCCTCTTTCTGCATAATTTTAAAGATTTCTTACTTCACAACTCGGGATTTATAGTAGTCTTGATATTTCTCTAGGAAAATTGTCTTCATATCATCCCATGTAGTAATATATTTCCCCCCTAAACCCATAAACCATCTCAAAGTTGTGCCCTTCAAATTAGTGAGGAATATCTTCAATTTCTGAGCATTAGAAATATAATCATACCCCCGGCAAACAATGTCAAATTCAAAAAGGAATGTTTCTGGATCCTTGAAAGAAAGACAATGGAAATTAGGTAATGTTTTCAAAGGAATAGGCTTCATATGAAAATCACCTTTGATATCTCGAATTAGGAATTTGATCGAAGAAGTTGCAGGAGCCATGAATATCTTCCAATATTCACTTGGAATCTGAACAAGTTCTGGCTCTGGCTATTCTATAACAGGTGGTTGAGGTTTTTTAACAACACTCCCTCGATAAAATGGTGTAGAGAATCCTCTCAAATCTTCTTCCTCTGAACTTGCAGTGTGTAGTTCCTCAGATTCTCCTAACTCATCTCTTGAAATTATCTCTTGGATGTAGATATTTATGCCTAGATCTCTCCCTCTTCTTTTTGGGGGTCTTCCTCTTCCTCTTTTATTTGTATTTCTATTCATGCAATCAGGAAATAAAAGGAAAAAGTTCAAGCAAATTGAAAGCTGAGGACCTAGAGCAGGGTACAAAATTGCCTCTACGAAATGTGAGAGTGGCCTCTAAAAAGAAATCAAAGGAAGAAAATAAATCAATCGCAAAATTAAGATGAGGACCTGAAACAAGGTGACATAAAAAATTCCCTTCCCAAGACAAAAGAGTGATTCCTATGAAAAAGAAAACAAGACAATCAAAGCAACAAAAGCAATCTAATGCTCAGGATTTAGAGCAAGGTGAAAAATTTCCTCTCTAGGACGAGAGATCAATCCGATGGTCAATACTGGTCATACTTTTGCACCTTCGATAGCCTCCCCGGAAACGACGCCAAAATGTTAGTGTTCATACATGCATCATGAAATTCACCCAATTTCACATTAATTTCCAACCCATGGATCTACGAGTTATTTCAAGGCTATCATGAAAAGTATATGCATGCCACAGTTTCCCTACCCAATACTTAACATTCAATTATAAATTTAGCAATGTGTAACAACAAGCGATAATTATAACAACAAATATGAATAATAGCAATTAATGACTGTAACAACAATAAGAGTAACAACAAAGTAGAATCACAACAACATGCTAATAATCATTCACAAGAATAAATAAAATAATTGAAATGAACCTATGCACCCATCTATCCAACAACACCTGGTCAAGAGAGTAGGGCCAACTCCTTGATCAGGGTTGTGGCAAGATCAAGAAGTCACGAAATGCTCAGAAGATCAAAATTTCATTAATCAAAATGATATTACAATGTATGTTGTTATATACTCAAAATTAATGTAATTCTTTGCGATCTTAACTATCATCTTTCACAGCCCCGTAACTCTACTTATACAATTTGTTAACACTAACAAATCCTAGAATTATAGTAGGTGTTTGCCTACAATTACATATTGGTTTCTTAAGAAAAACATAATATAAAGATAGCAGTGCGTTGATTGAAAGGTTGAACCACCATTGCAGCTGATGTCTCAAGATAGCACTACTAGCTTGATGGTCACTATTTGTTGAACTATGGCTTTGATCATACTCCCTCCAAATCTATAAGAATAATCGAATTAGAAAGCCACTTAGGCAACAATCCACTATGACTATGCTTCATTGATTAATGATTCATAACGACATGACAAGAGGTATACCTGTGCAGTTTAGAATGTAAATTGACCATCAATTGTGTAAAGCAGATAGAAGAAATAGGGTAAAAAGGTGGGTAAAAACATGTGAATTTAGCCACCAACATCTCCCCCCAACTAGTCTTTCTACATGTCCTCATGCAGCCCATCGCTTGCGCAAATCTATGTTGGAGTTGCAGTGATCAACATGAAACTGTGTGAGATCATATTTTGTAGCCATTTATGTCCCTAGAGGCTTATATCCATTTGTCTGGAGGACGTCCTTCCACCAATGCTCGCCTACCTCATAAGTTGGAGTATAATGATCAGCTACAAGCCAAATAATGGGGAACCAGAACCTCAAACCCATCCATCGGACCCCACGAAGCTGCATGCATGAAATATATCAAGGTACTTTATGTAAAGCCCACGCAAAGTTGGGGGCCCCAAAAGGTTCACATATCCTGATGGCTGATGACGATAGCGTCCACCATTTCTGGCAACTGTCTCGGGCCTCCTCTTGACAAGTAAATTTTTTTTTTGGCATATGTCAACACACCATTTATGGGTTGCTAGCATCTATCCTTTTCATCCTTTGATCTCCTAGAAAGTTTGGTGTATGTTATAGACATTCACAAACTAACAATTCTCCATCGAAGGACAAGTGGTATGCTTGCTTGATTCTCTTCGAACATGTCGAAGGCCTTCTTCCACTTAATCTAATTAATTGTGTAGGAGGTAAAGGCTCTCAATTGAACATATCCCACATATGGGACTGGGTTGAATGATTGATCATAACCCATATAGTAATCATGCATATAGATTTCACACATCAAGTGTTGATTCAGAATATCGTGGCTTCTCAAGATGCACAAAAACTGTATCGGAACGTCTATTACATGGCTGATTTCCTGGAGGATGCTTTCTAAAAAAAATAATAAATACTATGCATGGAGGAATAGAGTATAGCTGTGGGTAGGGGGTCGACAAGACATTACCTGCTATGCCGAGCAAACATTTCTTCCTTATCAGCCTTCAATAATTGCACCTTCCCTTCAAGTTCCTTGAATTTCTTCTGTTGCTTCTCTTGTTTTCGTTTCTCTTTCTCTATTTTCTCCATGTAATTGGTACCTATTTTCGTGGATTTCTCACGAACGCCTTCACTCCTTCCCAGTGGGATTCTAAAGGAATGGTCCCCTATTCAAGGTGAGATGCAGCGACTTGCCACTTCTGAATTTCTACAGTCATGAAAAATTCTCATGCCTTGATTACATGAAAAAATGACTTGGTCTATGTAGTCGCAGAGGTTGTAGGTCTATCTTCGGTCTGCACTACTGCTGAAATGGTTTCAGCCCCAGGTTTCACAACATTCTCCTTATGTCTCCTCACTTTCCTTCGTAAGCATATTACCTGCCTCCTTAGCTTTAAAATTTCCATTTTTAGCTGCATTTTTCCCCTAAACTATGACTGGTACCTTTCCTTTAAGAGGAGGCCATTTTTTTGCACATTGATCAATGAATTATTTTTTGGCAGAAACCTCCTCGACTAGCCTCATAGATGGTGTGGGGTTTGGTGGATTGACGTTGAAAAATTTATCTACCGGCCCTTGCTTTATCCTGACCCTCTCTTTTTGTTCCTCGACTCAAGGAATAGTCCCAACGTCTTCTCCTTCAGGTCTCAGAATCTCCATATCTTCCCTTGGTGGCTCTGTAGCCACTGCACGCCCTAGCAAGGTAGTGTCTTCGACACCCTTTTCTTGTGACTCCTCTTCTTCCTGACCATTTTCTCCTTTGGGCCTTGAATCCTCCACACCTTCCTTTGGTGCCTCTGTAGCCACTGTAGGTCTTTGTGGGGTAGTTTCAATGAAAATATTCTCCTCTAATGGTCCTGTGGATACAATATTGGCCATAATTTCTTTAGTTTGTTCTTCGATAGGCACTGGTTCTTGTGTGCCGGTGTTGATCACCAATCCCTCAATTTATGCAATTTGTTCACTAGTTGACACTGGTTTTTGTGTAACATTGTCAACAATGGTGCCTTTAACTGCCCTGACAAATTTAAGATCGGGGGAGAGGATTTTTCCTTCACCAAACACCTAGGGGAATGAAACTTCCTTGCCCCTTTTGGTAAGGACGCAAGAAGTAGAGAACGACAAATGTTTTCTTCAGTGTCCATTCTCTCAGTGCCTACTACCTCAGACCCTCCTTCCCTTGCTCCACTGGCTGTTATATTCTCCCTTTTCTTTTTTTTTTCTCATGCTTCTTCTAGTTTGTCCTCCTGCTAAAAAATCCACACTAGTTCTTGTGGAGTAGTGTCGACTGCGGCCCCTATTTATTTTAGGGGTTCCTTAATCACTTGAGCAAGTGATGTTGGTTCTTGTGTATCAACACCACTTGTAGCCTCACCAAACGTTCCTCATTTTATTGAACATGTGATGCTGGTTCTTGTGTGTCAGTACCACTTGAAATTTCATCCAAGGGTGGCAATTATCTCCTAAAATTGGCAGTCGCTGCTGGTTCCTGTGGAACAATGTTGAATGAATTATCTTCTATCTCCATTTCTTCTACTCCCAATGGGCCAAAAGGATACACTGGTTCTTGTGGAGCAACGTCGTCAATGGCCTCTCCTGTCTCCATTGCTTCTACTCCCATTGCATTAGCAAGCGACGCTGGTTCTTGTGGAGCAGCATTGTCTTTGGCCTCTTCTTCTTATCCCATCAATTCTTCCTCATCCTCCCTTGCATCCATCATAGCCATAATTTATTCCTCTACTAGGTTGGTGAATTGTGGCCAAGCCACAAAAGTTTGAGACAGAGAATGCACCACTAATAGTCTGACCAAACCATGATTTGTAAGGACCGCTAATGCTTGTCGAGACTGATGAGTAGACTTCACCATTAGCTAAAGATTGTTCCATAGAAAATATGTAATATCTAGAGAATGAATCCATGCTTGCCGAAACCGAAGGCATGCAAGAAGCTTGAAATGATACTTAAACAAGGTAGAAAACTCGCCTTCACAAGTAATTTATCTCATGAAAAAATATGTAATCTTGGCCCATGGTTGTGGCAAATACTTTTGATCACACCCCCTACCCTTCTAGACCACTATTTCTCTAGCCTACAAAAACAATTCCGAGAACTCTAGCAAAGGAGATTTCCTGGAAACCATTTCTCCCCTCCTTGCGGCAATCCGCTGATAGTCGAAATTACTTCCTCTGTGATGGAAATATCCATACCATGAGCTCTAGAATGATTTACATCCAAACTCAACGCAAATTTGACTATGATATCTTTGTCAAAACCTTACAGGCTCTCAAAATACACATGTCATCCTGCATCTAAGAAGATTTTCCATACATCTGGATTGCTTCAGACTTGCAATGTATTCTCTGGTTCATGCCTAATGGCTTGCCCGCACATTCTACTATTTCTTAGTAGCAAGAATTTGAGTAACAACAAGACCGTTGAGGAGGAGTGTTGACAGGTAAATTTGTAGTGACAAGGTTGTGGTGGTGACAAGGTGTGGTGATAGTGAAATCTGGGAAGATAATGGTGAAATATGGAAAAATCCATGGCGAATTATGGTAATAATGAGTGATAATATGGTAATCATGTCAGATCATTAGAAAAGACCATCCATTAACACAATCATATTTATTCAAGTCTTGATGCATATAGATAACCGTGTGAGGTATGGTGGGGGTCGTGGAGTATACACACTTAGCACAGGGTTCAATGGTGATACGACAAGTTATTACTACATTTTAATTATGGAATCTTATTATTTATTATAATACCTCCCCCCAACTAAGGGATGATTGTCCATAGTCATATCGAGTCATGTCAAATGAATTATTGATCAAATCTACAAAGTCAAAAGGGTACGTACCTGGTGACTTACCTTGACAGAGTAACAGAAGTGGACGAGTAACAACATCGGAGGGAGTAACAACATCGAGCGAGTAACAACGCCTGAGGAGTAACAACACCGCTTGAACACTTAGTCAAAATCACCACGAACAAAGTAACAACACCAAAGGAGTAATAACACTGGCGGCGTAACAACACCAAAATAATTAGACAAAATTGCCATGGAGTAACAACACCAAAGGAGTAACAACACCAAAGTACTTAGATGAAATTGCCACGGAGTAACAACAATGGATGAGTAACAACATCGGAGTACTTAGACGAAATTTCCATGGAGTAACAACACCAGAGGAGTAACAACACTAGTGAAGTACTTAGACGAAATCACCATGATCAGAGTAACAACACCGAAGGAATAACAACACCAGTGAAGTACTTAGAAAAAATTTCCATGATCAGAGTAATAGTACTGGACTAGTAACAAAACCAGCAAGGTACCTATAGGAAAAAGAATGATAAAGTAGTAACAACATTTTATTATATATATTTAGATAAAAGGTACAGTGGAAGAGTTATCTGCACTAATAATTTCAAAACCAGAATTATCAGAGAAATGTTTAATAAAGGAGTCTTTAGAAGATGGATGGTGATATAGTCAAGGCGATGTCCATCTACAAGCAAAGTAGTATGTGCCTCATAAATTGTTATAAGTATAACAATCCCATTATCAAACACCATGTCAACTGCATATGGTCCCATCCATCTGGAGAAAAGTTTTCCTTTAAAATATTTGAATCGAGAGTCATAGAGCGATGCCCAATCTCCCCTTTGAAACACCTTTTTATTGATAAATCTATCGAGCCATTTAGTTCAATGTTGTTGAATTGCAGCAGTGTTATGCACATCTATCAAAATAATTTCATCCAACTCATTTGACTGTTCTAGTCGGTGTTTCTGGGTTTCTGAAAGATTCATACCTACTTCAAGGGCTTTCCTGAGCATCTTAATTTCGAATTCCACCATAAACAAAGGGGATTAACCATAGATAAGCTCATATGGTGAAAATCATGTTTTGTTTCACCATGTTGTTCTATATGCCCACAATGCCTCAGGAATTTTTTCAGCCCAATTTCAACGATGGTTTGCTACAATCTTTGTAAGAATATTTTCCAATACCTTGTTTTTGCTCTCGACTTGGCCATTTGATCGAGGGTGATATGGAGATGTTACCCTATGCTTGATCCTATATTTCTTCACTAGTCTTGCTATCAGATGTGATGTAAACTATGCCCCCCCATCTGAAACTATCTCTCTGGGAGCTCCATACTGAACAAAAATTTCTTCAAATAAGAAGACTGAGACAACCCGTTATGTTGCTTTCACAACAACCTTGGCCTTTACCCACTTTGTCACATAATACGTGCAAACCAGTATGTGAATTTTCTGATGTGAAGGTGGATTGAATGGCCCAACGAAATCAATAGACCATTTCTCAAAGGGCTCAAGAACTAATTGAGGTTGTAGTGACATCTCATCTGCCTGACTAGGCTAACTCATCTATTGGAAACTATTGCACCCTCAAACATATTTCCTTACATCACAAAAAATAGAACATTTGCAACACCTTATGACCTGTATGCTTATCTTCAAAATGTCCCCTACAGGGGCTATCATGAGCAGATTTCAAAACATCATAGATGTCATCCAAACTTATGCAGTGCCAGATTTGTTGGTCAAGTCCTGTGTAAAAGAGATATCCTTCTATCCATGAATAGTGGGCACTGTGATGGATAATCTTTCGATGTTATTTATATGGTAAGTGTTGAGGCACTTTTCCTATAGCAAGATAGTTAGAAATATCTACATACCATGGAGTGTGATTAGAAATTGTAAAAAGATATTCATATGGAAAAATATCCTCTACAGGGGTACCTTCATCACTAGTATCCATCCCAGACAAGAAATCTACAACTACATTATCTTTCCCTGGCTTATCTACAATGGTAATATCAAATTCTTGAATTAACAACAACCATCTTGTAATACAACCAAGGGTTATTGGCTTATTCATCAAACACCTGATAGTTATATGATCAACATGCACGAAAGTAGGATACCCTATAATATAATCCCAAAACTTATTAATAGAATAAAAAACAACCAATAACTCATTTTCAGTTACTGTATAGTTCAGTTCAGCAGGAGTCAAGTTATTTATGACATAATAGATAACACACGGTTTCTTATCCTCCTATTTCCCCAAGACCGCCTCTACTATTGTTTGAGAAGCATCTGTAGAGATGTGAAATAGGAGCTTCCAGTCAGGACCTCATAATATCATAGCTTTACAAACTAGTTATTTGATTTCCTTAAAGGCTGGTTCACATTCATATGTCCACACAAACTCTACATCTTTAGGTAATAATTGAAAAAGTGGGAATTTTGTCTTAGAATTCTTTTCCATAAACCACCTATAATAGCCATCATAACAAATAAAGCTATGTACCTGTGTCAGTGTCTTAGGTGTAGGAAAATTCAATATTACCTCTACATTAGCAAAATCAAGCCGAATTCTTGCAGTTGAAAGCAGGTGCCCCAACACTATTCCTTCCTTCATCATCATATGAAATTTTATTGTACTAGGAGAAACATGTGTATGTATACATCTTTTAATTACTTTCTCTAAGTTTTCTAGAACTTCTTCAAAAGAATCCCCATATGGGGTGAAGTCATCCATGTAGATTTCAACACTATCATTGATTAGATCAGAAAAGATTCCTAATATTTCCCTTTGAAAGGTAGCGGGTGTGTTACAGAGACCAAATGGGAGGACTCGGTAGGAAAAGGTCCCCCAAGGACATGTGAAGGTGGTTTTATCCTATTCCTCAGGAGCTATTTTTATCTGGTTGTATTCATTGAATCCATATAGAAAGGAGAAAAACTTCTTTCTAGCTAATGTATCAAGGACCTGGTCAATAAAGGGTAAGGAAAAATTATATTTTAAAGTTGCTTTATTTAATTCCCCGTAATCCACAAAAATCTGCCACTTTCCATTCTTCTTAGGAACAATGACCAGTGGAGAAACGCATTGACTATCCGATATCGGATAAATAAAACCCACATCTAATATCTTCTGTAATTTGTCTTTGACAATGTTTTTAAGGTATGAGTCATTCTTCTCTGTGGATACCTAACAAGTCGAAAATCTTCTTTAATGTATCTATGATGAGTGCATAAATCAGCAAGGATTCCTTTCATATCTATATACTCCCAAGAAAATGCTTCTTTAGGTTACCGAAGGACCTTCAATAACTGTTCGGTTTAAGAGGGTGAAAGGTCAAGATTAATATTTAGCGTTTTCCCTGGTTCAATTTATACAAAACTACTATCATGGGGTACAATTACAGGTTCCAACTTTTGTTTCTCGTTCCATATCTTCCTGAATGTTGAAACTCATGATAAATTTCAATAGCTGGCAGGTTGGGTCAGAAACAGAGTTGGGAATGCTGAGAAAGGTGTTAATGATGTCATCCTCTATTTCATCCTTGAAAGAAAGAGCCTCACTGATGGTAAGGATAGGTCTAACATCTTCATTCTCATATTCAGTCTCTTTCATAGGTAGATATTTTTGCATCAAGGTAAATCCTGGTTTATCTAACGAGCTTGGTTCAGCAGGGGGCAGAGGATAAAATTCTTTGTAACTTTGTCATTTTATATTACCATATTCCTTGGTCGATTCCCAATGTAAGCATCTACCGTCGCAAGCCAAGATCTTCCTAAAATAAAAGGATGTCAACCGACTGGGTATTAAGTATGTAAAACCAAAAGATCAACAGAGTATTGCCATGAGTCTACTAAAATAGTTATATCTTCCAGGTTCCCTACCAGTCTTATAATAGGCCAATCTTCCAAGTCTAAGATGGTGGGAGTTGGTTTAAGGTTTCATAGACCCAAGGTAATCACAATTGCAAAGGTTATAATGTTAATTGTTTCCCCCAAATTTACCAATACAATTGGGATATCAACCCCATTAATCTGTACTGTCAAAGTCAGGTTCCCTGGACCCTCGTGTTTAACAAGTATAGGCTTCCCCAACATTATGTATGATAATTTTACCATAACATGAATAGTGAGTGGGTCCTTTGGTTTTCTGCCAGGTTTCTTAGAGAAATATTCTTTAATTGTTTTGGCATAAATAAGTACATCCTTCATAGCCTGAAGTAACGAGATTTTGACAAATAAATTATGCAATTCCCCTAAAAAATCAAATTCAGGACGAGGACTTTGTTTTCTCAATGATAATCTCTTAGGATAAGATGGACGAGTCTGAAATCCTATAGTAACAATCGTTTGTGAAGGGGTTTGTTGTGTCATAGGAATTTGTATTAACTCATCCCCAATTGTTCTAGTAGAATCCCTAGGTTATGGTTCTGAGACTTCATCATTGGTACGTTCAACAATTATTGGTGAAGTCTAAATATTCACCACCCGACCAGATCAGAGATTCAATTTGTTACATTTCGTGGTGGAAATACTATATGAAGGGAGGTTGAGTGTCTCAACCTAGTGAGCCCCTCTAGTGTTTTGATTTGGATTGGATTGAACAAGTAGTTGTGGATGAAGAGGAGGATTACTAGTGGATGTATTGAAGGAAGTTGTAGTTGCTATTGTGGCATGGGTTGGGAAAATTGTCCTGAAGGAGGAGGACGAAATCCACGCCAATTCTAGGACCATGAAGGGTTTGGACCAGATTAAGGGTACCATGGTTCCCAAAGCATTGGATATTGATAAGACTGCGACCATGAGGGTGAAAAAGGTATAGAATGAGGCCCAAATTCAGATTATTAAAATACTGAGAAGGGTCTTGAGGCATACCTTGTTTCATGTTCTGTGGCCGTGGTTGCAATGGTTTCTTTAATCCCATAAAATACAATTGATCTATTTCTTCAAATTTTCCTTGAAAAACTACCTTCAACCCATGAAGAGATGGACAGGTGTTATTGGAATGACTCTATTCACATATCACACAAGTCTCAATGGAATTCAATGCACGTTCCTTCAGCAGATGCTTCTTCCTGCATTGAGGACAGAAAATGGACACAACCTTCTCTGCTTCTATCTACTTATGTTTCTGTTGTAATGCATCCAACTGTGATGACAATGTGCTCAGGATATCAATTCTCAAATTGTCCAACAAGTTCCCAATATATGGTTTTGTAACTCCATCGCTGGATGTCTTGAGAGTTAAAATTCCCTGCTTATGCCTCGCAACCACTCATGAGCACTTGATGCATAATTCGCAGATGGAATCAAATTCCTCTTGTGATATGTCCCTTTTCCCTACTACATTTAGTAGTTCCAAAGGTTCCTCTCTCAGTGCTTGAAGAAATATTATTTTCAAGATATTCTTATCCAGATCATAATGGCCTCATCTCTGCAAACTATATTGAAAACGCTCCACAAATTCCTCCATGTTCTCGTCCTCTTTCTGCATAATCTTAAAGATTTCTTCCTCCACATCTCGAGATTTGCAGTAGTCTTGATATTTCTGGAGGAAAATTGTCTTCATATCGTCCCATGTAGTAATGGATTTCCCTCCTAAACCCCTAAACCATCTGAAAGTTGTACCCTTCAGAGTAGCTGGGAATATCTTCAATTTCTGAGCATCATAAATATAATCATACCCCCAACAAAAAATTCCGAATTCAAAAATGAATGTGTTTGGATCCTCGGAAGAAAGACCATGGAAATTAGGTAATTTTGTCAAAGGAATAGGATTCATAGCCTGCATCACCTATGATATCTCCAATTGGGAATTTGATCGAAGAAGTTGCAAGAGCCATGAATAGCTTCCAATATTCACTTAGAATCTCAACAGGTTCTAACTCTATTTTTTCTATAACAGGTGGTTGAGGTTGTTTAATAACACTCCCTTGATCAAATGGTGCAGATAATTCTCTAAAATCTTCTTCCTCTGAACTTTTAGTGTGCAGTTCCTCAGATCCTCTACTTGCTACTTCTTCTTCCATGAATTGCACTGTTGTTATTGGGGAGGGTTATGGTCATGAAATAAATTCCCTTTGTATCTCACATGAGATCTCATCCTAATAGAAGCTTGTGATGATGCTCCTGACTTAGCTCTTGAAATGATCGCTTCGATGTATGTATTTCTCCCTAGATCTCTCCCTCTTCTTTGCGGGGTCTTCCTCTACCCATTTTATTTGTATCTATGTTCACGGAATTAGGAAATAAAAGGTGAACATTCAAGCAAATCAAAATCTCACGACCTAGATCAGGGTACGAAATTCCCTCCCTAGGATGAGAGAGTGGCCCCTAAAAAGAAATCAAAGGAATAAAATAAATCAATCACAAAATTAAACTCAGGACCTGAAATAGGGTGACATAAAACTTCCCTTCCCAATACAAGAGAGTGATTCCTATGAAAAATAAAATAAGACAATCAAAGCAACAAAAATGATTTAATGCTTAGGACCCGGAGCAAGATGAAAAATTTCCTCCCCAGGACGAGAGATCAGTCCTATGGTCAATACTAGTCATACTTTCGCGCCTACGATAGCCTCCTCGACAACGGTGCCAAAATGTTGGTGTTTAGATACGAATCATGCAATTCACCCAATTTCACATTAATTTTCAACCCAGGGCTTTACGAGTTATTTCAAGGTTATAGTGCCAAGTATATGCATGCCATAGTTTCCCTACCCAGTATTGAACATTCAATTATAAATTTAGCAATGTGTAACAACAAGTGATAACTATAACAAAAAATAAGAGTAAAATCAAGTAATGACTATAACAACAATAAGAGTAACAACAAAGAAGACTCACAACATCATAATGATAATCATTCACAACAATAAATGAATTAACTGAAATAAACCTATGCACACATCTATTCAACAACACCTAGTTAGGAGAGTGGGACCAACTCCCTAATCAGGGATATCACAAGATCAATATGTCACGGAATGATCAGAAGATTATAATTTCATTAATCCAAAGGATATTACAACATATGCTATTACAAAATAATTTTCTGTGACCTTAACTGCCAGATTTCACAGCCCCATAACTCTACCTATACAGTTTGTTAACACTAACAACTCCTAGAATTACGGTAGCTATCTACCTACAATTACATAATGGTTTCTTAAGAAAAATAGAATATAAAGACAACAATGTGTTGATTGAAATGTTAATCCACCATTGCAGTTGATGTCTCAAGATAGCACTACCAGTTTGATGGTCACCATTTGTTGAACCACGATCTTGATCATACTCCCTCAAAATATGCAAGAATAATCAAATTGGAAATCCACTTAAGAAAAAATCCCCTATGACTATGCTTCATTGATTAATGATTCATAACGACATGAAAATAGGTATACCTGTGTGGTTTAGAATGTAAATTGACCAACAATGGTGTAAAATGGATACAGGAAATAGGGTAAAAAGGTGGGTAAAAACATACAAATTCAGCCACCAACAAATTGATATTCTCAATTTGATGGGTAAGGGAGATATTTCTTAGTTATCATTTGGAGAAATTTGTGAGTTATGCATACACATTTCAACAGGTAATGCAAGAACTGGGAAAAATCCAAGAGACCCTCTCATGTCTAGGATTAATAAATCTGCAGCTGGGACAGTAAGTAGGGCTGAATTAGGAAATTTGCTTGACGACTTTAAGACAAATATTTTGGGGAGTCTTAGTGAAAAAATAGATACCCTTAAAGTATAAAATAATAAAAAAGCTAAACATAATGCATTATAAATCTCTTGTCCCCAAATGTAGAAAAAAGCATGCTTTGAGAGTATGCCCTCTTGACTTAAATAGTGTAGAAACCTGTGTTATATGTGCAGAAAATCAAGATACAAAGGAATGTCGTTTAATACCAGGTCTTAAATTTGTTTATCAAGAGGAAGTAATACCAAATAAAGTATATCCCCTTTGTTTTATTTCTAAGAGACGGTGGAAAACTTCACACCCAAATATGACCCAAGGTTTTAACACTCAAGCATTTGCACAACCATCATAAAACAATTGGACTGCACCTATGCCTTGGCAATCTTGGCCTCAACCTTGGGCACAAGGATGGAAAAATCCATATGGAAAATATTGTCAATATCATCAATATCAACAACATTACCCTGTTTATCCACCACAATATTTTCCTCAACATGTTCAACCAACTCAACCTCATAATCCAAATCCACAACTTTCATTACCATTTCCTCAAAGACAAAATCATTTACCTGCTCAACCACTTCCAATTCCAAATAATAATAAAAATTCACAACCTGTTTACAATATGGAAGGAAAAATCCTCCAAACCTACATGATAACTCCTTTAGATCTAAACAATGTCCAACTGAGATCTGGTAGAGTATTGTAAAAGAAGTCCCCATTAGTTGTTATTTAGGAATCTAAAAAGGAGAATCACTCTGAAAAAGATAAATCTCTTAATCAAGAAGAAAAATCTCAAAAAAAAAAAACCACCCTTGTACATTTTGATGATATTCCAATAAACTCAACTCTCATCATAGAACAACCTTCAATATCTGTCCAAATACCACCTTTTCCTGAGAGATTGAAAATTGATAAAGGGGTAGAAAAACATACTTTATTGCTTGATTATGATATGATAGATGAACTGAAGAGTGTTTGTAAAAAAATTCCTTTGTTACAATCTATCAAAGAACTACCAATATTTGCAAAGCAACCAAGGAGTTAAGTATTAAAAGACCATGAAGAAAGAGAAAAGAAGTCAAAAGAATTCAATTAGTTGGAAAAATTGCAGATATCGTGATGGGAAAAACAACAATTCAGAAATATCTTGATCTAGGAAGTCCTATTGTAAAAACACATATCAATGGTATCGAAATTCCAAACACATTGATTGATTTAGGAGCAGTTATAAACATAATGAGTGAACAAACTATGAACCGATTGAAACTTCCTATTCTTCAATATACACCTACATTGTTGCAATTATTAGACATTTTGTTATTAAACATGATGGTGTATTAGAAGACATATTTTTATCCTTATATTCTTGGGAGTATCCTATTGATTTGATGATTCTGACACCCAAGAGTAATTTAGGAGGACATCCATTGATTCTAGGAAGACAATGGTTAATGATTTTATAAGTTGCAGATCTCATGATATGTTTATTTATTATGGAAGTTCAACAAAGAAATTCAAATTATATCCTCCTGCAAAAACAACAATAGAGGTAGAAAGCGAAGAATGTATAGATGATGATATTCATATGCGACCAACCTTTGTTACTTCACAAATAGATGAAGAAGATCATATTTTGAATTTAATGGAAAATAATGAGTCTTCCTCATATTATGAATCTAATCAAAGTTTTCAAGAACAATGTAATTGAATATTTATCATCTCGTCAATTATCTTTACATTCTATGGAAAAATTGGCAATTCTTCAATAGAAATATTTCTAGAAAAACATTGAATATCAATAATAATCTAGAAGAATTTCAAAAATAAATATTTAATTAAAATGTTACAAGAGCATTCCTCTTCTTATGCATGGGAATAAACTGACATGAAAGGAATTGATCCAAATGCTTGTATACATCATATTTACATTGAATAAAATGACAAACCAATTCGACAACCTCAGAGGAGAATGAATCCAAATTTAAGGGAAATTGTTAAAGAGGAACTACAAAAATTGTTGAAAGTGAATTTCATTTATCCAATATCAAATAGCCAGTGGGTTTCACCATTGGTAATTGTTCCTAAAAATAATGGAAAATGGAGAGTATGCATTGACTATAGGGAATTGAATAAATCCATCTTAAAATATGATTTTCCACTTCCTTTCATAGATCAAACTTTAGACACATTGGCATGAAATAAATGTTTCTCATTGTTGGATGGTTTTAGTGGATATAACAAGATCCAAGTAGCTCCATAAGGTCAAGATAAAACCACTTTTACTTGCCCATGTGGAACCTATGCCTACCGAGTACTTCCTTTCATATTATGTAATACACTTGCAATATTCCAAAGGGTAGTTTTAGGAATTTTCTTTGATCTAATTCATGATTGTGTGGAAGTTTATATGGATGATTTTACTTTCTATGGAAATTCCTTTGAAGAATCTATTAAAAATTTTCAAAATGTTCTCATTAGATGTAAGGAAGAAAATATCTCATTAAGCCATGAAAAATGTTTTATGATGTTTACTGAGGGAATTGTTTTAGGACACCATATTTCAGGGAATGGAATTAGAGTGGATACATCTAAAGTAGAAGTTATTTCTAAACTATCAATTCAAACTTGTCAAAGACATGTTATAAGTTTTCTTGGTTTGACTGGTTACTATAGAAGATTCATAGAAAACTTTACAAATATTTCTTCTCCACTTTTCAAATTTATCACAAAATATTGTGCATTCATTTGGAATTTTGATTGCCAAAAAGATGTTGAAACATTGAAAGAAAAGAGTTATGAAGCACCCATTCTAAGAGGACCAAATTGGAAACTACCTTTTCACATTTCAACTGATGCTTCAGATACAAATTTAGGAGTTATACTAGGAAAAAAGGATTTAAATCCATATGCCATTTACTACACGAGTAAAAATTTGACTCATGTAGAGTTAAATATACTGTAACAGAAAATGAGTTTTTAGCTGTTGTCCATGCCATTAATAAATTCAGACATTACATCACTATTTATGAAACTTTTATACATACAAATCATTCTGCAATTAGGTATTTAATGAATAAACCAATCACTAATGGAAGAATTACAAGATGGTTATTGTTCTTCTAAGAATTCAATATTACTAGTTTGGACCGACCTAGAAAAAAATACAGTTGCTGACTTTCTAACTAGGATTCAAAATGATAATGATAATATACCTGTAGAAGATAATTTTCAGGATGAATATCTTTTTTCAGTATCTATTAAACTTCCTTGGTTTGTAGATATTACTAATTATTTGGGTACAGGGAAGTTACCATTATATTTGTCTCCTCAAGAGAAAAGAAAGGTAATTCAAATTAGTGCATCTTACTCATGGATAAATGGAGAATTATAGAAAATAGGGTCAAATTTGGTCATTCAAATATGTGTTAGAGAAGATGAAGTACCATATATATTAAAGGCTTTTCATGATGAACCATGTGGAGGACAATTTACTGGTAAAAGAACTGCTTACAATGTCCTTTTCTTGGGATATTATTGGCCTTCCTTTTTTAAGGATGCCAAAGAATATGTTAAGAGATGTGTAGTTGTCAAAGAATGGGGAAACCTATTCCTTTAGATGAAATGTGTTTATAACCTCAAGTACTCATTGAACCTTTTGAGAAATGGATTCTTGATTTTGTCGGTCCAATTAATCCACCATCAAGACAAAAAAGGTACATTCTTTTTTGCACTGAATATGCTACAAAATGGGTAGAAGCTAAAGCATTTTCTTCTGCTACTGAAAATGTTGTAGTTTCATTTTTTTTGAGCATATCTTTACTCGTTTTGGTGTCCCAAGGGAAATTGTGATAGATCAAGCTACTCAATTTACATCTAAGTTGGTATAGAAGATAATGGGGGAATACAAAATCAAACATCAAAATTCCGCTCCATATCATCCACAGGAAAATGGAAAAGTGGAATCCACCAATAAAGTAATTGAAACAATTCTTACCAAGATTGTGCATCTGCATAAAAGAGACTGGGCAAAAAATCTTCCAGAAGCTTTATGGGCATACCGTACCACATAGAAAAATACCACAGGACATACTCCCTATGAACTTATTTATGGGAAGCAAGTCTTATTTCATATTGAGTTCCAGGTAAAGACCTTTAAGATATCAGTCAAATTAGATCTTGATCTATCTGAAGCACAAAACAAGTATTAGAGCAATTGAATGAAATAGATGAGATGAGACAATATGCTATTAAAAAGACCAACATAGGTCAAAAACAAAGATCTAGGTGGCATGAAAAATTCATAAAAGAAAGGAAATTTCAACCAGGAGATTGGGCATTACTTTTTGACTCAAAATTTAAATATTATCAAGGGAAATTTCAAACTCCTTGGCTTGGGCCTTATGAGATTGAAACTATCTTTGAAAATGGTGCAATCAGGATTAAAACCGTTTTGATGAAAAAAAAGTGACCTTCCTTGTAAATGGTCATCGATTGAGAATTTATCATAAACCATTAACAAGGGAAGAATTTGTTAAAAATCTACAAGACAATATTGATTTGAAGGTGGTTAGGAAGGATTTCCCTTCCTCTCCAACTTGACTCGCAATATATATATATATATATATATATAAGTATAATAAAAAATAAAATAATCAATACCTATAAAATGAAAACCAGCAATGTTGTCATGTTTATGCAAAAAAATTAGGATGAAAACCAAGTAATCTTGGCACCATAGATTTTCTTTTTAAACGCTGTTCTAATCCCATTTTCTTTGTAACCCTCTTTTTATTTTCAAAATAAGAAGTTACAGAATTGTTGAGAATATGAAACTTTAACAAAATTCTGCAATTGATACTGACAAGGACCAATTGGGACAATTGAAGATCTTGGCATAAGAGATTGATCACGCTTGCAATTAAAGGCATCCAAGGAAAAGCTACAAAGGTCAATCAAAGCATTAGAATTATAAATCCAAAGGTATGTAAATATTAGATTAAATAATAAAGGTATGAAACATTGGATTATGAAATAAAATAGATTGCTACCACCATTTGAAATAGTCATTATTATTCCAACTTCAGATTTAACTATAAATACTATGTCCTATCAACGAATTTGGCTGTAAGCCCATTCATCATTCATCATTGCACAGATACTCCACTCCATAAACCCTGATAATTCCACCCTCATTCATACTCTATTTTTCCAAAATCCTTTTCACTCATTTCCATTGATGATTTCACTCTCCTCCATACTCAGTTTTCCAAAGCCATTTTTGCCCCATAACCATGTCAAAAGAAGAAATTATAGATTCAAACTTTGCCAACATGGGGTTTATTGTGAGGACAGACCCAAATGGGTTGAAATTTGTGGAGGGTTATCCACAAGTCAGATAGGTGTTACAACAAGTACAATGGTTGGAATTTGTAGAAAAATTTAATGGCTATGACAAAGAAGTAACAAAGTCCTTTGCCCGAGCATTTGATGGAGTTGAGGCAGAAATTGGAGATGTGAAAATAACAATGACATAAGCTTTCATTTCAGAAGTAACTAGGCTACCTAGGGTTGGTGAAAGATGGTTAAAAACAAATGAATTGAAGGAAATGAATGGAGGACATTTCTCAAAAACCCAGGTATGGACACTTAAGTATTTAAGAAAGGCATCCCAAGTACAACTCTTAAAAGAAAATGGAGAAATTTATTGTTGGCCATTCAAAAATTTATTACTTGTGAAGGTATATTCAACAATATTTTTTTCTATCATATACGTTTAATGATTCATTTCCTTGAGGGTAATGAAATTAATTTTCCTTATTTCTTACTCAATAGTCTAAAGAAAATGACCGTAATACTCAAAGAAAAATACAATCTATTGAAAATACCATGTATCATCATGGCCTGAAAAAAATGTTGATTGAAGCCCACCTCAAAATTATAGGAGATGATTATGAAATTTTTCTAGATAGAAACCACTTTAAAGAGGTAGAATAGGAAGAACCCAACAAAAAAATAAATAGAAGTAGAAGAAAGTTAACTCTAAAACCTAAATATGACCTACCTCTACAACAAGAGCATCCCCCAAAAGATGAAACTCCCCTTGCTAATGTATAAGAAAATATTAAAAAGATGAATGTTAGAAGAAGAAAAACCAGTGATAAGGAAGAAATCATATCTACAAGAAAAACAGAGGCAATAGAGCAAGAAAAGACAGAACAAAGAAAAGTTAAAAACAAATTCCTCTCACTAAAACCTCATCCACTGTAAGGAGGAGAGCAACAATCAACGAAACAATGAAGGAATCATCTCGAAAATCCATAGAGTTTGTCAATCTAGAGGAAGAAGAAGGGCTAAAGGCTCCATTGCCTACAATTCCATCACGAGTTCTATCACCAGTTTCATCACCAATTGCTAATACCATAAGAATAACACCTTAAATTGACCCAGTCCAACCGGAGATATATGATTATATAGAATCTTTGGAGAAAAGAGATATAGAAAAGGCCACTGCATCCTCTTCAAATCAAGAACAAGAAATTCATTTTGATAGTCCACAAGAACCTCTAATTATAAATACTCTCAAACAGGAAATTTATGAATTGGAGACACTAATCAGGCACTTAAAACAAGAAGATGAAACATTGAAAGTGCAGAATGAAATACAAAGGACCAAGAATGATAACATTCTCTTACATCTTTCTCTATGGTATGATAAGAATAAGAAGCTAAAAGAAAAGAACAAATCCTTTAAGAGAACAGTCATAACTCTGAAGTATAAAATTCTAATGAAGAAACCAAGGATGGTAGTAACTAAGAAGAAGGTAAAGAAGACAAATCTAGATGTTTTAGCTCAAGTATTTGAAGGATTTAAGTAACAAAAGGGGTTCCTCAATTTGAAATTTTTGCATGAGGACATGCAATGATCTCCCTGTGGGGGAATGTTGAGTCTCGCAATTGCTTCTTTTTGACACTTTTTTTTCACTCTATCTATTTCTTTTGACCTTCATAATCACACATTGGGCATCAAATCACAGGAATTATGACATGGTATATAAAATTGTCTTGTATTTCATAAATTGATAATATTATTTATTATTTAGTTTAATGTTTACTTCAACTACCGAATTGTAATGATTCTGCAACTAATACATGATTTTGCAGCCAAGTCCGTGGTTTGACAGGTTCCAAGGTGCTAGCTAGGAAGTGAAATATATTGGTAGGTGGAAATTGATGAACTCAACAATTTCCTCCTACTCTCGTGAACCTTATCGATGGAAGTAGGTCCTGGTGATGCTGTTAAAGATGAAGTCAACCTCTGTAATTGCCAACAAGCGAGTGAGAACAAGATTTATGCCTCATGATTTTATTTGATAATAGAAAATCATGAGTGAATTATGTTATGATATATTTTAAAGTTAATTATAGTTTATGTTGATAGGGATTAGGCATATAACTTTGAAAAATTTATTGCTATAAGCTCTATAAATATACCTCTCAGCAGAAATGAAAAAGTTGTTAAGTTGGATGTGACAATGAGATTTAAACTCTGTTTTTAGTGCTCTGTTTATAAAATAATCATCTCATTTTCTCATACATGGTTGTGTGTTTGATCAATAGCGCGATTTATTGCTTCTCGTGGAGGGCCACCATGAGTAATAAGGATTTCTGTTTCATTTTCAGTAGATAGAAATTGTTTTTATACTCTCATAACTTTATGTTTGTTTGATTAAGCAATTGCATTCTAATTTCTTCCAGTTTTGAATTAAGATTCGTTCAACTAATCATTTTGTTTGTTCATAGATTCTGAATGCACATGGATAGAGTTTAGCAGCAATGCCATAGTTTTATACTTTAATCAATTAGACAAAGTTCTATATTTCTTATAGTCAGAGGATTTATTTGGAGAATTGGATGTTAAATTTCAAGCATGTGAGATCTATAATTGAAGAAAGTGGAATGTATTTTAAGAAAGAGTTTGTTTCATTTTATTTTTATACAAGTATGATTGTTGTTTATATATATGTGTGATGAGATTAAATAGTAGTTTTTACTTCTACAATTGAGTGTGTGTATATAATTCTTATTTATGCAAAGTGTGGAATTAATTTTCATTTATAGAAAGTATGAGATTGATTTATAGAAGTGTGGGATTTTCTTTATTTCAAAGAAAAGTGTGAGATTTCTATAAGAAAAAGTATTTTTAAGAAAGGGAATGTGATCATCATTGTAGAGTTAATCTTATTTTATAGGAATAACTAATTTACTCATAGAAGGCATGTGCATCTCAATAACTCAATTTCATTTAGAATAAAAGGCTTCTAGCACATACAATGCACTTACACTTCGTCAACTTACTAGCCCAGGTCGATAATTTACGTAAACAATTTAAGGTCAATTAAATTATCAAACATTTAAAGTGTCTTGGTTTAGGGCCTAATGATCTGGTGTGGATTGTGGTAAAGCCTAAGATACTAGGAGACATGAAAATTACTCACGATATAGGTGGATAATTACGATGGCATCCATGCTTGTTTTGGCCTAGTGATATGGTGGAGATAATGGTAAAACCTGTTATTACACGTTTATTGTGTTGACATAGTGCTTCGGGATGGATTACAATAAAGCTTGGTTTCTATTGATGAGGGTGAGGTGGTTTAGCCTTGGGATTCCCTCGTTGGTTCTTTTGGTTTGAGTCCCATATTTATTCTTGGAATATGGCACGATGACAAATGGATGAAGAGAGATTTGGCTCAGCCATTCTATGGTTAGGTGGAACGTGGTAGTCCCATCCCGAGTTTGGATTTTGCATCAAAAATATGAGGTTATTTACCCTTGTTATTCTATGAGTATTACACTATTTTATATGTGGATCATATGGTTGTAATTTCCTTGATATTTATGTTTCTATTATGTTGGTTATGTATATGTATTCTGACAATGGCTATGTATGTATCTCCTCATGTTTTTATTTGTAAATGAATAAATAAATTATCTATGACCAAATATATGGTACTACAACTAATAATTTAAGTGAACAATGCTTCTTAGTGATTCTCAGATAAGTATGAGACACCTATGTTCAGATATGTTATTTAAACCTGTAGATTTCATTCATGCTAATTGTTTTAAATAATGTCAATCCTGATTGGGGATGGCCAAGCCTAGTCCTGAAGTTGATTTTTCATTTATTAGTCTTTTCATCATGTGTTTAATGGATTATGGAAGCTACAACAAGTTCTGGGCAGTGGCCAGAATTATGGTCTAGAAAAGTGCCTTAAATTTTGCAGACTCCAGCACAGGTACGACGGGAAAATTCCTTGGACACATGAATGCAAGCTTGTGGGAGAATCTAGAGGTCCTTGGATGATGGCTTGCCCATAACATGAGAATGTATAGAGGTAAGGAGGTCTAAAAAATCAGTGGGACTGAGGGGCTGGTTACCAGAAAGGTTGGGATGGCTCTTAGGAGTGTTGTTGTTGATGTGGAAGGTATGTTTGATGTGTTTATGTCAATTCCACTTCCTTAAGGTCACTTAGGAGGTTGAACCATATCATAGTAGCCTCTCATCACATGTTTACCTTGGTTGGTCGGTTACTTGGGTAGATGTGGGAGGAGGGTGTTACAAACTTGTCATATTCTTCAACACACCATTGTCCACGTACCATGCAATATCATTGATGGCATCCTTAGAAAAATGAGATACTAGAGCAAAATATTCACTCTCCAATCTTGTTGAGAGATGATCCAAATTGGAAGAAGTGACAACACATTTTACTCCATTCCACTTCTTCTTCTTCATACACATCGTCGAATAATAATCAAACACTTCATCTTACTCAAGTCCTTATTCTAATCACTCTTCATTCTCCCTTAAAGAGCCACATCATCATCATAAGTCTCTTTCTTTGGATAGAGGTCCTTGTCTCACTGTTCCTCAAGAATGAAGTCATCCTGCAACCTATTCCATTCTGTAAGATTCTCTTTATCAATGATACCTTTGATGGAATTGTTTTATTCCTTGATGAACCCTTTCAAAGAAATCCTCACCATATTAGAATTTGAAACAATCTCTCTTATGGCAGAAAAATCATCTCAAACCTTAGACAATCTTGTCAGATTTGGTGCCATTGCTTCATACATCATCTTGGTACTCTTTAACTTGTCCTTCAATAGCAACATTCAATTCTCATTCTTTTTTTGGAACAGATACTCAAGATATTTCTCCATATCATGGGATTTTCACTTCCCCCAAATGAAAAATCAAATGATCCTTAATGCCATCTAGGATGATCAACTTGGCCTTTGTATCTAACTCCTCATACAATTCCAACTTCTTAGGGTTACTTGGCTTCTTGATATCTTTGTCATCAAAGTCATAGATCTTGTTAACCATCAAGACTAGCTCAATCCTTATTTTCCATGAATTATAGTTAGAAATCCCATCCAACCTATCCTCCTATGTCAAACCAACTGACAACTTCACCATTGATATTAGTCCTTCGATGACAATGGAACAAATTCCCTCTTGAGTTCTATGTTTTGATGTGCAACCTATGATTTATTGACCCTTCAAAGTATCTTTGATGCCATGCTGAATTTCCATAGCACTCGAGAATCTTGTCTGGGTTGTAAAATATCAATCATAAACATGCCAAAATTCCATATCTATACTATTTTGCATAGAGGAAAATAATAGCATTGGATCAACACATACACAAGACATAATTTTCAACCCAAATTTGTTATATATAATCTTTAATAGAACAATCTAGGGATCCTATATTAGGGATAATGGCCCTTGATACAAGACAACTAGCGCTTGGTATCAACAACAAATATGATAACCAATCAGTCATGAACAAGATAAAACTGGCCTACTTCTATCAATGTGCATCCATAGTCCTTTTGGTCCACGTATCTTGAACACTTATGTTAGTCCTTTTGATTATTGATCTATAACTCATCAATTTGCTTCTATCAATCAATGCAACTCCTTTAGGCCATTGAACATAGGCCCAAACACTTTTTCCCTCTAGCTGTTCCCTTGTCCTCCAAGGTATGAAACATGGGATATTATCTTTTCTACCTACTTTTGTCACACTACTACTCCAAGATGACAAGTCTAGGGCAATGGAGGATGTCCTCTTTCCACTAAAGAAGTCCTTCTCAACACAATGAACTAGGGCTAGTTTACTAACCCACTTGGTTGTCGTTTAGTCCTTCAAAATATCAACCCTTTGGTTCCAATAATTATACCACTCCTAGAAGCCTTGTTGACCTTCACAAGTCCCACACTTAGGGCTCTATAGACACCTTCTAACAACCCTCCAAACTGTACTTAATATTCCCAACAAATTTGTCCAATCTGGACCATCAACCTAACAAACAACATCAAACATGGAAACCTTGAGATGTGAATGCTTGTCCCCAATTCACTAGACTTGTGCATGCATCAGATCTGTAACTTCTAGACCCTAGTTATGGTTGCTTGTAGCATTTATTACAACCCTTCTACTCAACCTCAAATTTCTACTAAAACTTTGATATCCCCTCTTCTAAGAAGTCCACTCTTGTGTTGTATTGTTGAGACTACTCATCCCTTAATACCACCCACCTATTAGGCCTTACGATCCTCCCAATATAGGATACAAGAGCTCAAACTCATTCTCAAACTGAACATAAATATGCATCAAGTTCATGAGAGAAATGACACCTCAAACTATGCATAAAACTGCCCAGATATGTCCTTCTTGACCTCGAAAAACATCCGCCTTTCTTCTCTTAGACCTATCATAAGAAATAAGACAAAATGATACCTTGCCTTAACTTTGGCTAGGACTCATTAGTCTACGACTCCCTCATATCTTCTTCCCTTATGATTTGATTCACTTTTTATGTGCCGAATGAGGTCTCAACCTTCTCTTATTTATATGCTCTTTGGTGGAAATATCTAGCCCTCTCTAGGGCACTCCTAAATCCAAGCCAAACTTAAAATGTTTCCAATTAACCTACTACATATAAATAAAAAATTATTTCTCTCATTTGGCAAAGACTCCCTTGGTTTCCTTAGTAGCCCCTTGCTCCATTAAGGGTGTCACACATGCTACAATGGTCAAATCAACAAAATAACTCCTAGTTTTGCACCCACAACTTTGGGTGAAAATCCCACTGCTTGGGTACCTTGCCCATAAAGAGATTTTGTGGTGCCAACTCACAAAACCCCAATACCCAAGGCTATGGAGTACCTCCCAAGCTACAAAACTCAACAACCCCTATGTCCCCATCCATCTCATAATTATTCACATGACCCCTATCACTTGAAGGATTCACCTTGGACTTGTCTTTCCCTTTAGGGTCTGGGAATACCTAGTGGAGTCTTATTAAGCACTCCCACCTAGGGATTGTTGGAAATAATATTGAGAGGGGGGGTGGGGGTTGGGTGAATTAGTATTAGCAAGTCAATAATATTTCATTCCATATTCTGATTCATATATGCTACTTTAGTTAATGAAACTTGCATGTACACAAATGTATATAAGGCAACTAGTGTATACCTTGTAAACTTATAATTTAGTTAATTCTTCATATGTTGATCTTTAATCTGTGCATCAGAACCATATAAATAGTAACCAGGAGCAATAAAAACAAAACAGACAGTCACACACATGAACACAAGATATAAGGTGGAAACCAAATGTGGGTGAAAACAACTCGTTGTAATCGTCTCTATCTTTATTTTAATAAGAAACTTATTTTTACAGTATTTTGTACTGGTGCAGTCTTATACTAGTACGTAGGCTTCTACCTGTAGAAGGCTACAACCTTCTCTCATTCTCCAGCTTCTCCTAGAAGGGAGCTACAACCCCCTAGCTCTTGTACTAGCTGATGTACTAGTACATAGGTGCTAACCTACAGAAGGCTACAACCTTCTATTTTCTTCCAGGGACCATGTTTCATAAATTTTCAGACTGGATCCATCAATAACATCAATCAAACATCAAATATATCTGCATCAACCAATTTCCTTTGCACCAACCAAAACTGAATCAAAAAATCACTTCTCTAAATGTTATAACCAAAATATAGTAACAGTAACCAAAACCCAAGCCAGAACCCATAACACTCCAACAACAATCAAAAGTAGCTAAAGCATATTTTATGAGGTGTACTCTACTTCAATGTGATGAACCTGCATGCATATGCACTTGTATCAAGGCAAACCTGTGTATACGCACTTTTGAATTGTCGAACTGGTGTGTATACACGCCTTTGCTATAATGAACCTGCATATAGTTCTGTAAATGATGATTTAACCTTTAAAATTATTCAGACATCAGTTATATCCATATCATCATATTTACAGATTACGACTGCACCAATTATTAAGATAAAAGATCAAAAACCACACAAAGATACTTCTCTTCAAGCCTTAAGATCTTGACCCATAAATAGAACTTATCCTTCATCAAGCGCTCAAGTTCATCCTTGATTTAGATCCAGCTGTGCACCATAACCCAATAACCTGTAATCTAGATCTTTCTCTTCATTAGATATTCAATTCATGAGTGCCTTTGCCTCATGACCTTCTCCTCCTTTTATAGTCTTTGGCCTTACTCAATACCATGGTCCAAAACCATTTAAAATCAATACCTTGGACCAAATACCTAGGGTCAACACGTTGGACAAGATACCTTGGACCAATACCATGGATCACAATACCATGGACCAAATACCACAGACCAAAACCAAGTTTTCAACATGTATGCGCCTTTCCTTTCGTGAAAGTGTGTGTGTATGCCATATGCACCTTTTGTCTGTGAACCCGCATGTACACATGTCTTGGTCAATGGGAACCTACTGATACCTCTCTTTCTTCATTCTATGAGCCTAAACTGTGATCTGTCATCCGTGAAAGTTGCCATCAAGGACAACAGTTGTGTCATAGTACCAAATCTGTGTCATAATGCCAACAATATCCCCCTTTGGACTTAATGGCAACCCCAAGTCACTCTCCCCCTTTGTCATCAAGGGCAAAAGGTTATGCTCCCCCTGAGTACATGCTAAATTCTCTGAAGTGTGTTGTCCATGCTCCCCCTGACTACAAGCAAGGTCTGCAAAAAGATGTTCTACAAGAAGAACATGACTCTATACATCATAAATTACCTTCCTATCACCAAAGGCTCATACATACATCCATCTCCCAACCAAGTGGGGATATATCGAATGTCTATACATGACAAAACAAGAACATTACATCATCCATCCCATGCATAGTGGGGAAACAAAATAGTTCATTTCATGACCTTGATAATAAAAGATATACATGACATAGAGACAAAATATCTAAAAAAAGGCTATGATAGTTATCAACAACTGTCATCAGCAGCATCTTTCAATCACCATCCAGATCAGCAACCATGATCTCCCTCTACACCTGCTTCACCTAAATCTATGAATTTGTACCAAGATCTTATAAGATAATGCCAACAATGCATTATAGAAGTATATTCTCCCCTGGAACCTGTGCCAAATGATCACTATCAGACCCATATCAAACCCTTTTCATCTTGAGTCTGGCCCACTGTTTCTCTTCAAACCAACATATACGTGATTGTATCAACAACAACCAGAGTATGTACAAGGATACACTTCATGAAACTCGCGTACAACCACTTTTCTCTGAAAAATATAATTTTCAACAACAAGATGATGCATCAACTACTCCCAGCTTCTGTCTGAGATATTCAAATGTCTCTTTGGGCAGTGGTTTGGTGAATATATCAACAACCTGTTCTTTTGAGGGAACGTACTCCAATTTGACCTTTTGTTGAAGCACTTGTTCACAAAGAAAATTATATTTGATAGGTATGTGCTTGGTCTTGGAATGCATGACTTGATTCTTTGAAATACAGATTGCACTTGTATTATCACATAGAATGGAGATGAGTGGAGTACATGTAATATGAATGTCTTGCAATGTTTGCATCATCCAAAGGAGTTGTGTGTAGAAAGATGTAGCAGCCACATATTTTGCTTCAACTGTAGATAATGCAATTGAACTTTGTTTCTTTCTGAACCAAGATACTAATCTGGAACCCATATAAAATGCACCACCACAAGTGCTTTTTTTTTCATCCACGCTTCCTGCCCAATCTGCATCTGTATATGCATGAAGTGTAAGATCTGTATTCCTAGGATACCATAAACCAAAGTTCTATGTTCCTTGAAGATATTTGAAAATCTTTTTGACTGCCTGAAGGTGTGATTCCTTTGGTTTTTCTTAGAATCTTCCAACTATTCCCATTGCATGCATGATGTCTGGTCAGGTACTTGTTAGATAAAGTAGATTGCCAATCATGGATCTGTAGGTTGGTTGATGTACTGTTGCTGATTCGTCATTTGAACTGAGACTGTATCCTGTTACCATAGGGGTACATACTGGTTTAGAATATTCCATGCCATATTTTTTCAAGATCCGCTTGAGATACTTGATTTGTGATAGAAAAATACCATCTTTATTTTGTTGAACTTGTAAACCAAGAAAATATGTGAGTTCACCAAGCAGGGACATTTCAAATTCTTTCTCCATTACCAAAGCAAAGTTTTGACTCATGGCTTCTTCATTGCTACTAAAAATGATATCATCAACATACACAACAAGTATTATAAATTTATAATTGTCAATCTTTGTATATAAATGGCTATCAACTGATCCTTTTGAAAAACCTTGTTGATGTAGTTATTTGTCAAGATGGTAATACCAGACCCTTGGAGCTTGTTTTAGACCATAGAGAGCTTTTCTGAGTCTGCATACAAGTTTTGGATCATTTCCAAGGATGAATCCATCTGGTTGCTCAATATATACTTCTTCTTCTAAGTCTCCATTAAGAAAATCAGATTTTACATCCATTTAGTATACTTTGATGTTCTGAAAGCTAGACAGAGCAAGGAACATTCTTATGGCTTCAAGTCTAGCAATAGGTGCAAAAGTTTCTTCAAAATCGATACCTTATTTTTGAGCATATCCTTTACAAACAAGTCTAGCCTTGTTTATAATAACTTCTTCATTTTCATTCAGCTTGTTTTTGAATATCCATTTGGTTCTAATGCTATTCTTATCACGAGGTCTAGGAACTAATTCCCAAGCATTATTCTTTTCAATTTGCTAAAGCTCTTCATTCATGGCCTTGACCCAACATTCATCTTTGCATGCTTCATGTACATTTTGAGGTTCGATGGTGGAAAGCAATGCTAGATAGCTTGAAGCTTCTCTAATAGTTCTTCTTGTCTGCACCCCTGCCTCTTTTTGTCCCAAAATTTGAGTCTCTAGATGATTTTTCTGAACATACCTGCATGGAGTCTTTTCTTCTACCATTATATGTTCTTCTGGTGCTTCATTGGTTTCTTCTTCAGAATTATTCTGATTTGATGTGGAAGGATAATCATCATATTCTTCATAATCTTCGGGTTTTACTTGCTTTGGATTTTGGCCTGCGTCATCAACCACAACATCAATACTTTCAATAATTTTCCCTAGTCTTTTATTATAACACTTATATCCTTTACTTCGGGAAGAGTAACCAAGGAGAATGCCTTCATCTGCTCTAGGTTCAAACTTGCCAAGTTTTTCATCAGTCCTTTTGATGTAACATTTGCTTCCAAAAACTTTGAAGTATTTTACAGTAGGAGTCTTACCATACCAAAGTTCATGTGTAGTTTGAGTGTTGTTTCCCCGAATGTTTGTTTTGTTGAGAATAGTGACGGCAGCAAATGAAACTTCACCCCAGAAGGTTGCAGAAGTTCCAGATTCATCTAGCATGGCATGAGCCATTTGTTGAACAGTTCTGTTCATCATTTCTACCACTCCATTTTGCTGAGGAGTCCTTGCAGTAGAGAATTCCCTTTTTATTCCATGTTCTTCACAAAAGTAGAAGAATTCATATGAGGTAAATTCCCCTCCTTGATTAGACCTGAGGCATTTTGATTCATTTTCAACCAACGCTTTGAAGGCTTTGAAATTTTCAAATGCTTCATCTTTATGCTTTAGAAGTCCTATCCAACACATTCTGGAAAAGTCGTCAATGAACAATATAAAGTATTCTTCTCCACAAGGTGACTTTTTCCTTGATGGACCACATAAATCAGTGTGAACAAGTTCAAGAGGCTTGCTAGATGATCCTTCCTTCTCAGGGAAATGAGCTCTGGTTTGCTTACCAAATTGACATGATTTTCATATTGTGTTTTCTGGAATGCTGATATGAAGAAGATCACGAACAACGTGGAATTTGCATGCTTTTCTTATTGGAGAGAAGCTTAGATGCCCCAATCTTCTGTTCCATAACCAGTGTTCATCATTTTTTCTTAGGTAGCACTGTTTTTGTCCTCCCTTGAGTATGTATAGGTTGTTTGGAGTTCTTATACCTTTGATAACTGTTTCTCCTGTATCAATCTCACGAAAAACAAATCCATTTGATCGAAATACTACTTCATTTCCTTGATCACACATTTGACTGACACTCAATATATTATGCTTTAGACCACAAACATACATAAAATTCCCAGATTTAACCTTTTCTTTTAAGAGAACAGAACCTTTAACTTTTATGACATCAGAAGTGTCATTTCCAAATGAGACCTTCTTTTCCTTTTCTAAGGCATTATACGACTGAAGTTTTTCCGTATCACCTGTCATGTGTTTCGAGCATCCACTGTCGATGTACCACTACTTTTCTTGTCCTTCTGCATACAAGGCTATACCACATATTTCTATTTGCGGTTCTTTCTTTTTCCAAGTTTTGGGACCCAATGAAGTTTTCTCCTTCAGCGATGTTTGCCGAAATTTTCTCTTGCATTCAGAATATTCATGATCGAAGTTGTTACAGAGAGCATTCTATTTCATTTTCAAGAAGTGAAAATTTATTGTAGGTCCTTTTCATGATCCCTATCACATTCTTTTGATTTCATGCTTCTCTAGTCATGATGGTCTTGTAAGCAACACATTGAGAAGCTTTGCGTCCAAAGTTATGACATGAAAAACATTGGCCATTAAAGAAATTCCTACGATTATCGAACCTACTGACCTGGTGATTGTAGTTTCCATTGACATTCATTCTTGAAGCAGGCTGAGTATGATTTACCCGAGGTTGGTTGTAGCTTCTATTCATCCTTGAAGTAGATTGACCCCGATTTACTTGGTGATCTACTTTATGCCTTTGCTGACAATTGTCAAACTGTTCACTGCTCTTTACTGCATCAAGATAGCTTTTAGTGGAGGTGGACGATTTTTGTGCTTCATAATTATATCCAAGACCTATCTTTATCAGAGGAGAATGTTGCACTTTGATAATTTCATTTAGGGTCTGTGATCCTTTAGCAAATCTAAGATTGAGAGCTTTTGTTTTCTCAATATCCTTTCTTAGACCCACAATTTCACATTCTAATTTTTCATTGTGTTTTTCCCTTTTAGCAAGTTGGAATGTCAGAGTATCTATAATCATATTATTTTCTTCTAAACAAATTTTAAGTTTAGATATTTCTTCATTAAGACCATATTCATCAAAAGAATACAAGAAATCATCATCTTCAAAAGCCATCAAAAGTCTATAATCATTACTATTTTCATCTTCATCACTATTTGATAAACCATTGTTATCTTCATGTGTATAGTAGCTCTTCTTACTTACACTTTTTTTTTCTATTCCATTCTGCTGATTCCTTACCTTTATCAAGCTTATCCTTGTGGGGACATTTGGCAACATAATGACTGACTCTTCCACAAGCAAAACATTTGAAAGGTAGTTTACCTTTGAATCTTCCAGAACCCCATTGAAGGTTCTTGAAAAAGTTTGTTGCTTCCTCTCCTCTTGAAATATGTCCTGATTCATTGAGTTCTTCTCTTCCTGAAGCCTTGAATACGACTTCTCTCATATCTGATGGACCACCTTTTCTCATTTCGACAACAGTTAGGATTTCGTGCAGTTGTGTCATAGTAATACTCTGAAGATCCTACTTTTCTTCTATGGCAAATTTTTTTGATTCAAACTCAGAAGACAACGATATTAAAACCTTTTCAACTAAAGTAACTTCTTTTATCTCTTCACCCAAGTTTTTCATGCGATTAACAATCTCATCTATACGTAGGAAGTAATGAGCTATACTTTCATCATTGTGCATTTTGAGAGTTTCATATTAAATTCTGAGAGATTGTAGTTGTGTATGTTTTACCTAATTGTCTCCTTCATAGCTTAGCACAATCGTGTCCCATATTTCTTTGGACGTTTTGAGATACATAACCTTGAAAAATTCTTATTGTGACAGACTCCCCAATAATGTATTTATGGCCTTGGCATTGGTTTCATATTGCTTTTTACTTGTCGTATCTGTAGGAATTGTTGATGGAAATGTATATCCTCCTTCCACAATTTCCCAAACATCTGTTCCAAGAGATTGAAGATAGGTTGTGATTTTTACCTTCAAATAAATGAAGTTACTCCCATCAAAGATTAGAGGTCTAATGGATCCCTCTCTTTCGTAGTTACTCATGATGATAGATCTTCCTCAAGCGATCAAGCTTCTTATAAAGGACCTGCTCTGATACTAATTGTTGGAAATAATATTGAGGGGGGGGGGGGGGG
>APFE030352702.1:7089-17394 GCA_000404065.3 Pinus taeda
GGCTTTTACATGCTCCGTACGCAGGTTCTTACTTTCCGTTTTTAAGATCCAACTCTTCCCTAGCAGGCACTCATCAGATTCACACTACTCTTTAGAAATGGCTACACTCTCCCCGGCAATGGCGCCAAAATGTGGAGCTATAAAAAGGTGTCTTTTAAACTCCTAATTACCTCACATTAATTATCAACCCAGGGACGACTTTTTATTTCAAGAGTGTACTCAGTCTGAGGCGGCTATTTACTCAAGAGTAATGTTTAATAGTACAGCGTTCAGAAAATACAAGGGTAGACGGATGCTAAACTATGACTAAATTACTTCAAAAGGGTAAAATCACACAAGGTAGCTTATAAGTCAAGGGTGCGGAAGCGATAACCCATCCCTCTAGAAACTGATGGAAATGAAATTAGAGCATGGACCATAGGTCCGGGAGCTAGGCAGCGACTGCTGAGGCTCACTACAGCCTTAGACCTTCTCTCACACCAACGCAACGAAGGCAAGTAAATAGAACGACAGAAGTTAAAATCGAACAACAAAAAGGAAATGGAACAACAATAAATGGAACAACAATCAAAAGAACTAAATCTCGCGAGTCAAAACCAACTGATTCACACTCTGATATAACATTCTTTTCCCCTCAAGCAAACTGGATGGAATATCCTTTATGGAAACAACACTCATTGATGAATTATAGAACAGCAATAATCAACCATATATGCACGCCTCACATTAATATAGTAATCTGAGAATGAAGGATAATATAACTATGTTTCAAAACAGAGTAACATTACTTTCAAGTTCCAATAATTGTTATTTTACATGGATCCAATGACAGTAACATTCACATCGATGCTCTGTAACAGAAATAGCTAGTTTAAGACTAAAAACACGCGATTCAACTCTGAAGAGATCCAATTACACGGTGCAGAGTTATTACACGAATTTTCTGGGAAAGACCATTAACGCATTAATCATAACAGAGCATAACATAGCATATGAAAGATATATCAGATTACCGAGTAATAAAGATAAGAAAACCACGCATAAATCACAATATAATGATATAGCAGCAATTGTAAAGATATGATACACAACAACAGCAGCGTACTCCACCAGAGGCTGGGCCCTTAGCCGCCAGCGGACGCTGCTGGGTTACTTCAGAAGGAAAAGAGTGAACAGAAACGGCCAAATCATGTATTAATCATTAAATGGTGAAATCATTACAATAGTTGAAGCTTTGAGACTTACAACATAAAAAAATCCTTTCTTCCTCCTATCCTATCATGAATCCTTGCTTCTGAATCTCTAATTCAAATCATCAGTTCTTCATCATTCGAATCCCCAAAGTCATCCTGAAGTCCTTTTTCTCTCTGATCTTTGTTTTCATTTAAATAGAGAAAGATCATAGAGCAGTTACAACATAGATAATTACAACATGATTTCTTTTACAAAATTGGATTGATTCTAACCCATTGATCAACAAGAAAATATATTTCCATCTATCTTCCAACAAGAGCAAGGCGAATTTGGGTTTGCAGCTGAGATTTGGAGGACGGCCGCAACAACAAATCAGAGAAAATCGTGCTCCAAGAACCCTGCGTTTCTCTCTGTACAAGCCGAATTTGGGCAAACCGTTCTTTAGAAAAGTTAATTGGGCCCGTTCTGGACAAAACCCATGTTCCGGATTTCTCAGATTCATCTTCATTTGCTCAAAATCTGAAAATCTCAACCGCAAAACTGTCACTCCTTATTCCAGTGAATTTCTGAGTTGGCACTTTTAGAAATCAAATCTTCAATCTGGAAGTTACCTTGGAGGATAATATCTAGTGATAATAATAATGGCATATTAACGGCCCAACACTAAGCTCCCATGTGACCCCTTGTGTGGAAGGAAAACAACAAGTGGTAGAATGTTGGGTATGTGTTATGTTCTTTCCATGATTAGGGGCAGCCCCCCCTATTGTACTGCCCCCCTACACGGGTTTTGGGGCAACACCTCAGGATTTTATTATTATTAATTTTTTATGCAGACCCAATAATAGTTGGGTGGACCCAAAGATGTTGGGTGTGCCTGCCCATGGTTTTGTGCATGGGCTTTGCACTTGGTTTTGGGGATGACGATTTTCTGCCCATGGTATTTTGTAGATCTGGTCAAGGAAACTACAATTATGTTCTAATCCAGGGTTAGTGGATTGGGGTTTATGAATGTTTCAACATGTATATATGTATTTTAATATCAAAAGGAATATAACTAAAAATCAATCTGGTAGTCCTGGTTTTGGGATCCAGGGGAACATCTTTGTGCATATTTGTTTTATGTTCTTGCCATTATATATTTTTATGTTTTAAAAATTCGTTTGCAGGTAATTTTTATACAGGATTAAAGCCTACAAGTACAAAAATTAACTCTAACTAATATTAAATTCTATTTACAAGTTGTAGAATACAAAATTGAGTTTCTTCAACTTCGTTCACAACTCCAATGGGATGAAATATAGCAAAATATTCAACATTTTGAACAAGTTATTTTTTAGAATGAATTTGTTTTTGAGTTCGAGAAAGAATTATGTCAACAGTTAGCACTTGATTAGATCAATGACACCACGCCATGATCAAATTCACATGAAGATCCTCTTGCATTTCCCAAGCCCATCATCAGACCTTGGGAAGAAGTCATTGACAACAAGCATAAAACCGATCTTGGATATGAAAGGAAGTGACCTTTCACATTCCAAGTTCCACCAAACCAATCCAATTTCAAAGCATTGGGTTTCTTCAGGATAATTCTTCATTTTCTCCACATTCACTTTAGATTCTTAAATGACAACATTGTTTTCCATTCAGCCACATGAAAGATCAATGTTTTGATCTTCACCCTTGTGAGCATTGTGGAAAACATATCGATCATTTAGACAAGTGTTTTAGACACAAGACTCCTACAATAAAAAATATTCACCTTGGATTGATAAATTCTTAGTAATCGTATTCAACAACCAAGAAGATATATCGATCATACCATATAATTCATTATTGAGTATTAACACATCTTACAGTGGAGATATTTTCATCTCCTCACCTTGTATTAGATGGGGGGAATTGATAGTTAGCTATTAGCTTTGAATTCATATCAATAAAGACTAAGCCATATCCATAAGTAGAGCCTAGAGCTAGAGTCAGTTTTGAGTTAGGGTTGGAGTCGTAGCCAAAGACAGACTCGTGTTCCATGAGCAAAATTCACTTTGTGGTCATCACAAAACCACTAGATAGTTTTCACTTATCCTCAAACCACCACTTGTTAGAAGACATTGTTTCTAAATAACAGTTTGTGGTTATCTTTGAACCATCATCAAGGAGCACTTCCATTTCATGAAAGATATCAAGTTTTAGCCATAGTCACAGTTGTTCTAGGAATTGCTTCAAGCTAAGTTCTAGAGTTGGTGGCCAGCCTTAGATCACCACTGATAGAAGACTTCAACTTCCACTACCATTCGGTTTGTTATCTTCCTTAAATCACCATTATTATAATACTTTGGCTTGTTCTACCCATTTGGGTTGTGGTCTTATTTAAACCACCATATTCAGAGAGCACATCTAACCACTAGATTTTATCCACCTACGTATTTTATCTCTCTTCTTGGACTCACATAAACCCCGTTGGACTAAGAGGGGGAAGTTTGGAAACATAATCCTTAGGGGTTATACAAATTTTTTATATTCACTTGTGCAGAAGGCAAGAAATCACAAGTGAATGTGAAGAGTCGAGAGGAATAAAAGAGGTATCTTGGAAGATGAAACCAAGTGTCATTAAAGAATGTATTTGTGTATCATATCAATAAGAAATGCATACATCTATCAGTTTTTGTCTCTTTTCATGCATGTGTGCTACCAAGAATAATGTGGAACCTTTAACCCCTTGTTTCATCTTTTTAATTATAAATCCAATGATATATTGTATATTAGAGACCAAATATTTGATAAATTTTTGAAATTTTAAAACACCCACTCACTAATAAGAATAAATACAAATGAAGGTAGAAAATGAATAGAGTGATCATTTATGATACATTAGTAATCATTTTTCAATTTCGTTATGAAGTTGGTGATGGAATCATTTAGAATCATCGTTATCATGAGAGGATCTATTGTTTGTAAAGTGGCATAAACCATACAAGTTGGGTTCCTTAGGAATGTTTTATTGATCATAACACTCTCCTTATAAAATACATTAGGCAAAAGTTCAAGAAGATAATATTATTCATCACATACCAAGCTATATAAAAATTTAATACATCCTTATGTGTTGCATAAGAAGACCAAACAACTCTAGAAAAGGGCACACCATTGATTTTGATGTAATTTGAAAAGAAGTTTATTTATCATCAAAATATTATTTCTAGTACAATATTATACCAACATCCAGCACAATGATTGACCAACGCTCGATCAATGATACCAATATCCTAGGAATTAGTATTTTTTTCATCTTGCATCAATATTCCGATATTACTAAAGGTTTGAGGAAATTGATAACTTACCATTTTTTAAAAGTGGCAATAAAAACATCAACTGATCATTGAATTATTCAGATCGTGAAGAACATTGACATTGTAAGCAATGTGTCATTCATCTATAGAGAGTTCATATTCTAATGATACATGTCATTTAAAAGTATGAAATAAATACCACATGGCATGTTTAGACATCAACTAATTGTCTCACAATTGTTGAAATTTCAACATGTATCAAGTGTACCTAAAGTTACTTAAATCCACCACATGGCACTCTAAATGCATTGACAACCTAATGATGGATTGATATTGTTGAATTTATGTAGAAACTATGATGAGCTATATTCAACAATGGAAATTTCTTTCTTCTAACATTGTTACAACAACATAGATGTTGGTTCAATTTCAAAATTGATACCCAAATCTAAAATTGACTCCATGCAAGATGATGAAGAGGAATATTATGGAACATCCCAAAAAAACCTAGTAGGAAAACCAACAAAGCAAAGTAAGAAGAATCTACCAATACAAAGTTATGGGAACATAACTGACATTGCAAACTACATTGAGAAATGGAACCAAACCTCCAACAATCAATAAATGAAGGTATTTTCCTAAAATTTTAGGGTTATGGGAGTTGATAAGAAGCAATAATTTATTTGAGATATGATTCATGAAGAACCAAAAACTATTAGTCTCCCCTAGGAAAAAAGGTTAGAAGACAATGAAATGATGGAACTAAAAATAAAAGTTTAGATATATAGTAATGGATCAACCCTTAGTGCACAAGGAGCCTCAAGGTGTATTCTCACATTATGGGATAATTAGGTAACTGAGGCTCTACATACCCCTATCTCCCTCCATTAGATTTATACCTTGTTTCACATTAAATCCATAAGAAATCAACTACAACATTTGCAAGTTTATATATTATCCCATAACAAAGAAAAACATGAGTGTTGAATGTCACTTCAAATCTTTGGGTACTCATTATCTATCACCAATAAGAATATTGGCGGGTGAATTTGAACGTGGTATTCTTCTTAGAAGATAAAACAGGAGGTGCATCCATAGTGGATGTTGTAAGAAAATTGGTAGATGATTTGATTATTCGTTAAGACCTTTATGACCCCAAACCAAAAATAGGAAGATAAATATGTACCAATAAGAAGATAGCTACTAGGCAAATTATTGAATAGGTGGATATATTCCCAATTCAAAGTTCCTTTCTTCTAGGAAATTATCATAAATTCTCCTCCATAATTCCATCAATAGCCTCTGACCACAATCCCATATTGTTAGGATTTCACCCTAAATAAAATTATGTCCCCATCCCTTTTGACTCTAACCTGTTATAATTTTTTCACTCTTATATCTCAAAGCCTATTCAAAAAACATGGAACCATCATATTCAAGGGCCCTCATATTTTATGGGAATAAAAAACCCATGTTGTAAAATGGAAATTTTCATTCACCCCCCCTTCCAAATCATAAAACTAAATGTGCTATAAATTGGCTAGATTTCACTTGGTAATAGATTGTAGGAGATAAAAAAGGCTTTGCAAGTCAAGGAAAGAGAATTAGCCAAGAAAATGCACCAATCATTCTAGAATTAAGATAATTCTAGCACCTAAAATAAAGAATGTTATGGCTATAGGAACGTAAACAAAATCGCAAAATTTCCATAGAAAGTGTGAGCCCAATAAGTACATAACCATGTGTAAGAAGCTGAGACACTAATGGGAGAAAGGTGTCTCAACTTGATGATCTTCCAACAATAGCTTGGGTGAATTTTGAGAATATTTATTCAAAGGAAGAGACAACATTAGAAACAACTTAACAAGATGTGCTTTAATTCATTCCCACAAAGGTATTTAGTGCAAATAATTGTGCTTCACTAAAAAGAATAGAGGAAAATGAAATAGCCCAACTGATGTCGACCCTTGATCCAAACAAAGCCTTGGGACCTGAAAATTTCACTACCCACTTTTATTGACCCTATTGGAACATCATCAAGCATGATCTTTGTCAAAATTTGAATGGAGCTCGAAAGAAACTAAAAGTAGGGGGTAGGATAAATTCCTCTTTTCTAGTTCTTATTCCTAAATATTATTATGCAACCTCCTTTACTAGACTGAAAGCCACATCTCTCTATAATCCATTATACAAAATTATAGGAAAGATCATAGGTCAAATGCTAATCGATATAATATAAAACATTATCTCAAAGAAACACTGGGGTTTTGTGAAGAAACAACAAATAATTGACAATGTCATCTTAGTTCAAGAAGCCATTCATTCCAATTGGATCAACAAGGGGAAAAGGATGGTAAAAGTTAGGTATGGCTAATTATTTTAATGAGGTTTGACACCATTTTATTTTTGAAAATTTTCAATTTTTCAAAGCGATTCAAAGGATGGAATGTATTAGCATCCCCTAGATTTCCCCCTTGCTGAAAGGGATATCTATTCCATTTTTTTATAATCCAAGGATTGGGGCAAGGCCACACACTTTCCCCTCTATTGGATATCCTAATGGAAAAATCTCATGGTTTAAAATTATAGCATGATAGGTTAAGTGGGAACTTGTTGGGAATTAAAATTGCTTGAGTCAACAATAAGTCATTCCTAGTTTGTTGATGATACCTTCTTATTAGGGTTAGATTATGTGGTAATTTCCCAATGATTCAAGAAGGTGTTGGATAATTTCCTTGATTCTTCAAGGGGAAAAATTACTAACACACAGAGTAGTATCTATACATGAAATTTCAGTCCTAATGCAATGATGGAAATAGAGAAAATTTGACATTTGACTTGCATGTGCATTTGAAAATTTTCAAGTATTTGGATATTTCAATTGCTCTTACTTATCCCAAATCATATGATTGGATTCTAGACCTAAAGAGAAAATTTCAAAATGACAAGTTTTGAAGTGGATTTGCTCAACCTAGTAGGTTTAATTTCCCTTACTCAAATATTTTATGTTGACTTTACCCATATATCTCAATTTTTCCTTCTTATCCTCAGTAGGTATTAGTAAATCATAATATAGGAGCTAAATTTCTTTTAATGGAAAGAAATAAAATTTAATAGTAAGAAGTTCCACTTTACTAACTAGAATATAATATGTACACTATATGATGGAAGAGGTGTGGAAATAAGAGATCCAACAATAATGAATCAAATATTAGGTGCCAAATATAATGGATATTCCTTTATGGTTCCTGGGCATGGTAGAAAAATGTCATTAGAAAAAAATACTTATGTGAAGGAAGATTAATAAACCTTGATACCCCTACCCCATACACAGTAGGCTCTCCTATATTGAAACCATGCAACATTGTAGCCTCCAATCTCCATAACTAGCTCTTTTGGGTTCTAGGTAATGGTCAAAGTATCAGGATGTGGGAGGAAAAACTCTTGGTTTAACCATCTTTGAGGAATGACCCCTCCTTTGTGGGAGTGAAGACTTAAACAAAGCAATAGATCCCCCCCTGTTTGATATTTTGACTTGGAATAATCATGACTAACATTGGATTAGATTGAAATGCATATCTCCACCATAGGCTCTAAGCCATAAATGACATAAAAAAATTTCTCATCTGCAAGGAGCATCTCCCCGCAATAAAATCGCTCAGGCTATAAGAGGATAGGGTCCAAGGGAAGAACCTTGCAAATTTGGTCAAGGATATTATTTTCCATCGGCCTCTTAAGAACTCCCACCTAAATTATTTATAAAGATAAAAAAAATATGTAGGAATTGTCTCTAAAAAAATTGGTTTTTAATATGAATTTACACAATAAAAATATGATAGTTGATAATCTCACAAAGTGTAGGACCCAAGGACCTAGTTTCTTCTCTCTTTCCCTAACAACAAAATAAATAGCCAAGCATATATTTATAGAATGCAATTTTTCTCAACATGGATGGCATATTGCTTTTCCAAATTTCAGGAAGGAGATTTACATGCCATTACATTGGAGGCAAATGCTCTCTTAAATTAGAAACCTTAATACCCCATAATCATAATGCAAAAAGCATTGCTGAAAACAGTATGGAAATCACTACCAAAATTTGACCATAAAAAATTGATTAGCCAAGAATGAAGCCATTTTCAAAGAATTATTGGCGAGGAAAATCATGTTACTATTCAATCCAAGAGTTGGGTCCATTTCTACCCTCAATAATGGAGTAATGAAAATAATTGTCTCCAAACTCTTCTACAAGTGCAAGGTATTATTCCTAAAATCATGTTAATATGCCTTGAAAAGCATCAATATTGATTCCATGAGTGGATGGTAGAAAGGTGCCAACATATTCTATTTTTTTATTAGGCTTCAAAAAGTAATCCAAAGGTGGCAATTGTGGACAAGAGTTGACTTTGACCCCAAATAAAAACAAGAATTGATTTTGTGTTGAGAATTGGAATAACCTCCAACAACAAGCTAAAGAATTATTCCTATATCAAGGCCTTTTCCTTAAATTTGGAAAATGAGTTCATTGAGTTTTTGTAGTGGGGGTATCCATAGCTCTTATTATAAACCTCTATCTTAATCATCTTCCAAAAATTCTTGAGAGTCTTCTTTTAGTTCGAAGGATCATTCAAGAGGTAAAAAGAAGTGTCACCTCTTTCACCCCCTAGTTCTAATGAAGTTTATCATGCAATCTCATCCACTTAACACATGCCCCTCCTTTAATGTTTATGGGATAGGGAATTACTCTGGTTTAAATTTGTTGATCCTCGCCATCTCTTATTAGTTACCCCCTTTACGAGTATTCTCACAAAATCAAAGTTGAATTTTCTACCTTAGGCAAAGTCTTGGGACCAATAGGATATGATAATCTTTCTCAAATATTTTAGTTTCACTTTCAATCATCAATTATAATAGAGTCGTGATCTTTCTCAAAGCTTTTAATTTCACTTTCGATCATAAATTATTAAGAAACCACCATTATTGATGGGATTTAGGAGCTACACCAAGACCAATAATGGTTGACATTGCCTTCATTTCCCTAGTTTCTAGTGGTGGTCCCAACAAAATTGGAAATTCTCTACTTCCTAAAGTTTCCATATTTGGTTTTTGAAGGTGTGGCCTCTATCTATGGGTGTCTTTGGTGTTTAGTCCAACTATCTTATCACATGTAATCTAAGTTATTTGGCTCCCAATTATTGCAACAAATGGAATGGTATCTTATCAATAACCTCGATTTCTCCAGAGATTGTAGCAATATACAATTTGGGTTGGGTGTTCTATCAGTTTGGCCTTATCATGTTGTCATCATGTCACACTACCATTGAAACCTCTATTGTGACATGTTGTGTGAATTCAAAGAATAATGAGTTAAAAGGTGTGAAAAAACCACTATCAAATCATAGTGTATGATGATGAATTAAACAATAAACGAAACATATGAGTTTCCCATAAGTATATACAATGAAAACTAAGGCCTATGACCACCATGCACTTGACGCAGGTAGGAATATTATAGAGCTTCATGACTAAGAAAATGAGGTTTATGCCTCCATGATCTCCTACATATGAAAACACACAAAGCTTAATACACATGCTCAAGTTATGCAAAAGCATATTGGCCAAATAATAGCTCACTTTGGTCACCCTTTGGAAAATGCCAGAACGCCTCCTGTTAGGGTCATATAATAATAGGATTCATAATTTTGAATTGACTATGGTTAGTCTTGCAAAATTATACATACTTTTGCTTTCTGCAAAATGTTTTCCCATATTAAAATTAAAAAATGTAAAGAGGATATGTCCTAAAAGAATAATGAAAGGACAA
>APFE030352702.1:24603-85246 GCA_000404065.3 Pinus taeda
TGCAAAAACTGTGCCTCATCCCCGCACCCAAAATTTCCTTTCCCTTGATTTCAACAAAATCATAAAAAATCAATCCTAAACTCTTTGTACTTAATATCTAGCCTAAAATCAGTCATCAATTTGGTCATCTCGAGGCTTTTCAATTATCTTTTTCCAAGTTTAACCCGGAGAGAGCCCTCTCTTGTCCTCGTAGGGCTAGCTACGAGGCTGAGCGTGGTTTGATGTGGCCTTGAGTCTTGCCTTATTTCAGCCTAAGGCAGATTTGAGTGCTAACACCCCACATACTTACTTTATTATTTTCCCCTCATTATCCCTTCATTACTTGTAAAAACCCTTTCCCTTCATTTTGACCTTTTATCCCTTCGTTTCATACATTTCCCTAAAAATTACCCTTCAAAAAACATCCCCCCTTGCAAAAACCCCTTTCCCTAGTGTGAAACCTATTTCCCATCACAAATAATACATTCCCCCCTTATTAATTTCCCTTTTCTCCCCTTAAAAACCCACTAAACCCCTTTATCCTAAGTTATTTCCTAAAGTCTCACTTTATAATTCCCCACATTATAATTCCCCGACACCCTTTAACTCACCAAACCTTGGTGTATAGTTAAAACCCTCCACCATATAAACTCATGGTCCCCACCTTTATTTACCCATCATTATTTGTTGATTAATTACAATTCATTGTAATTAAACCCTGAGCCCCACCAACCACTTTCCAACTCCGTCCATGCAACTTCACCACGCGATATCCCTCTGATCTCCCACCTCCAGATCCAATCGCGCATATCAATATCGCAGAAATTCAAAATCTGACAATTAACGGTCCAAAGGCATGCGAGATTCACGGTTTGGACAAGCACTGTTTGGCTACGTGGTGGCACCAGGTTATATCACGTGCTCGCGAAAAATACGGCCCTCCACCCAAAATCGGTTCAATGTGGCCTAAAATTGCCTCCCCATGTAAAAGAAAAATTGCCCACTATTCATGTACTATATCTTGTGCCAAAATCTAATCTTTTTTGGTTGAAAGGCTGAAAAAGCCGTCTTTTTCTCTTTTCGCTCATTTTCATTGCAAACCTTTGTTAACCAATTCTGACACCCTGAACCTTTGCGCGACCATTTTTACCAACTTTTGCCACCCGAAGACACTCTAGACACAAAATTGAAGCAGCAAATTAACTACTGAAGCCTCAGTAACCTCTGCTACCACCACAAAACCCCGTCTGTGCACCAAATCGTCATTTTCTAGGTATTCTTGAAAGAACCAGAATGGCCCTATGATTTAATATATGCACAATAAATATTAAAAGGTTAATTAATTAAATTAATTGAAAACCCTTGTTAAAATCAAGAAAGCCTTACTGTGCGTCCAAATACCCTGTTCTACACACTGTAATTACCCTCCCCACTATTCCAGACCTTCTAACCTTACTCCTAAAGCCACACAAAGAGTAATTCCATTGAACAAACCAAATTATGACTTCCCAAATCTCTCTGGATGTAAGACCTTTGCAAACCCCTCACCTGGATATTGACCACCTCCCATTGGCCGATAGAGAATTTCAAATTAAGGACACTGCCTCCCCTAGCCACCTACTTAAACTCCACTGCTAGAGTAAAGACAAGTTTTTGAACCAGAATGATGACATTCACCTATGGGAGTCGAATTTTCCCAAGTACTTGTTCCCATAGGTACATCTATTCCCAAAGATCATCCAATTCTGCCAAGATTTCTATGTCCCCAGTCAAAGAGCCATAGTTTCCCCTAACCAACAAGTTCTATTCACCATTACTATAGATTCAATAAATCCAATGTTGCAGATCCAGCCAGGCCCAAATGAGACCCAACTTTCCATTTAAGGCTTACTTGAACTCTACACCAAGTTAGATGTTCCCAAGAAATCCCAAAGCTTTCATACTTTCATCATTGAAGATTCTCATACTCCAATAGGTAGTCCTCCATATGCTGCCACCATTTTCTATGAGAGAGGCAGACAAATTATAACCATGCTCTCTTGCATTCGTGGGTACACCATTGATGACCATGTGGATGAGGTTGTTCTCTCTTTCCTTTCTATCTTTTGCCCAGGCAACCCTCCTGCTATAGTTTACAACTTTGCTCAGTTCACAGTAGACATAATCCATGAACAGTTTATCAGATTACCAAACGAGAGAGTGTTCAAATATTCATCAGCATGTTTCACATGTTCTTATACTTTCAGTCAGATAAATTTCTAGTCAGCATCCAAAAGTTAGACACCAAGGGAAATCTAAGACCTATCATCTTTTAGACACCATTGATCCAAAGATATTTCATTTTTTTTTCTTATAAATAGTTCATTGATTCATTTGTTCATCCATTTATAAACATGCTAGCCAGTAGCTATCAGCCTAGGATAAATGAGGAGATTAAGAGAGTTTTACAGTTGGCTAAGAACATTAGAGTGGGAGATTGGTGTATATACCAGGACCACACATAAATCAGGATATATGGATGCCAACTAACTCCCTACAAGATGCCCAAATACCTCCCCATGAGGATATTTGGATTAGAGTATTTCAGGCAAATCATAAACTCTGATGAGGTTAATTTCCTATCAGATAAGAAGAAGACCCAGTTTAAAATCAAAAACAAGTTGGGCCCTATTATTTGCAATAATAGGGAAGCTAGACAAGAAGCAAACAAAATCTTACAGCAGATGAACTTCAAAATCATTTTCATGTGGTAGTATGACCCTAATGGAGTCATAAACAAGTTAAGGCTCAAGTTCAAATTAAGCCCTTTCATACCTGAGCCCAGGCCAGATATTAATAGATATGCCAACCAATCATAATGGTTGGAGAACACTCTAATAGATGTGGAGAATACTTTAATAGATGTGTAAAAACAGATTGATACTAGTTCCTTTCTGTAGGTTCCATCCCTATAGGAACAAATGTCTATTACTCCCATCCTACAAACTCCATCCAATGAAGACAAAAATGTGAAAAGAACCAGGGAAAAAGGTTCTAGCTCTGGGGTGGACACTACAGATGACAGGTTTGAGATCAATTACACGAAGTGGCCCAAGATTAATCCTGTAATTGATCAAGAAGACACCATTTAGCTACTTTCCATAGATTGTTTATTGATATATGGGAAAGAAAGAAAAACCCTTTACAAATATTGTCTGAATATGCCAACATTAGAAGAGCTCCTAATGAATATGTTCAGGACTATTGTACTAGGTTCAACAGTATCTATAATGAAATCCCTGCCAATATTAAACCTCCACCATATTGGACACCTAATCCTCAATGGGTTAGTGTGGAAGCTGAATAGAAAAAAGGAAGTCCAAGAGACCTTGGGATGTGAAACCCAACGGTCAAACCATGTACTATAAATGTATATGATTTGTTAATAAAATTGTACTCTCATGTTTTATCTTTTCTATTTGTCTTTACCATGTATGTGTTTAACACACCAGACTTAGCTTTAATCAAATTTCCTAATGGTTTTGACATTGATATGTCTTACCAATTAAGAGAAAGAAACCATGAAACATTGGAACAGATGCAAAGTAATGTTGTTAGTGTAGAAGCAAATTTATTAGCTAAGAAAGCTAGGATGAGAATTGAGAAAAGAGTTACCATTAAAGAGGAGTCATCCACTTCAGATGGTAGAATATATAGTTTAGCTAAAAGTGTAGAAAGGATAATGGATAGATTAGAAAATATGGAAAGAAAAACTCAGTGGGAAAATCAAGAAGCACCTCCAATTAGAAACCCCAACTTTAGGGAAAATCCTAATACTGGAAAAACAAGAGATGATATACCTAATCAACAAGTTAGACCACCTTTCCAGGAAAATTATGTTGAAGGTTCACAAAACCATGAAGAAGAGGAGGACACCCAAATAAACCTATTAGGGATTAAAAACGAAGATGTTGTTTTACATACTCAGGAAGAACAGGAATTGGACATGTTACAATAATTGCAATTAGAATCCGGGGAGTCCTTTGAAAACAAACAAGGCTATGAATATGTTATCTATGAAGTTCACAAACAGTATAGCTTTATAAGAAAAAAGAATATTGAAGTTCCCACTAAGAAATCAATCCAAACCCAAACTAAAAAATAACAGAAGCTCCAGTGACCAAATTTCTACAAATTCTCCCTAGAGGAACTCAGGAGACTTCCAACACAAAAATTGTAGATATAACTTCAACTGAAACTCAAAATTCAACTGTTACTCAGATTATTCCAAATAAGAGAATTCAAAAAAAAACTGCTAGTACAAAAACTGAATTGCCAAGTGTTGATAAAGAAGATAAAGGTACACAAACCACAATTGTTAAGGAAGATCTCACGCAATCAAGCAAAACTCAATTTCCATTTAACATAAAGACTGAGATAGCCATGTTAAAAATATCAATTCCTTTGACAAAGTTGGTGAAAAATGAATCATACAAAGCACAAACCATTGAAACACTAAACATAGGTGAAGGAGAAGATGCTTAAACTGAATGATGATCAACCTGAGTTATTGTTTTGTCTAGAAGTAAATGGAAAACATCAACAAGGGGGTATCCCTCCATTCTACATTAGCTTAAATGTTCGTGATAAAATTTTACATAATGCTATGCTATATTCAGGGGCATCCCATAACCTAGTTCCTAAACCAATCATGGAGATATTAAACTTAGATATCACCAGACCCTACAAGGACCTCTTTTCCTTTGATTCTAGCCAAGTCAAATGCCTTGGCCTGATTAAAGATTTGCATGTCACTATAGTCCAATGCCCAACAAAGAGTTTTGTTATGGACATAGTAGTTTTTGATATCTCACCCAAGTATGGAATGCTATTATCTCGCTTATGGGGAGAAAAATTGCAAGGATCTCTATAGTTAGACATGTCATATGCCACCATATTTGTATTTGGTCAGCAAAGCTTACAGAGAAACATTGATGAAATACATGGCAAGTAGTTCAGAAAAACCATAGAATTACCCCATATACTCCATGCATTCTGATATGGACTCATTTATCTTGTATAATTCAGACAATGACAAAAATGAAATCAGTGTAGAAGAAAAATACAAAGCACCTGATAGTGAAAATATATTTCATGAGTTTCTATGGCATTTAGCTTTTGATGGCTCTGTAAGTAGATTAGGAGCAGGTGCAGGAGTTTGGATTCATAACATGGAAAAATAATCATTCTAAAGGCCGTGCCTTTAGATTAAACTTTACATGCACAAACAACATGGCAGAATATGAAGCTTTAATCTTAGGACTACAAATTGTAAGAAAACTTGGAGCCAAGAGAGTTTCTATCATGGGAGACTCATAATTGATTATAAAACAAATAAAAGGAGAGTACTCTGTGAATAATCCCAGACTTATCCAATATAGAGAGATTGTCCTAGATCTGATTAAGGGCCTTCTTGAAACTGATTTTATTGCCATTACTAGGAAATAGAGCATGCAATCTCACAGTTTGGCTACTTTTGCTAGCACTTGTAAATTACCTTTTCAGCTCAACCACCAGTACACAACAGAAGTGAGGCACATACCTGTTATGCCTAACAAATTGAAATATTGGCAGATTTTTTCACAAGATTCTCAAATCTATGATTTCATGAATGCTGAAGGAGAGTTTCAAAACTATAACATAGATATTGATTGTACAGTAGATAACATCATAAATAGTGAGATATATATAAATACTTTATATGTAGATAAACCCACTAAATTCACTAAAGTAGAAATAGATAACTTAGAAAAAGTAGAAATAGAAGAAATAAACAATGATGATTATGATATTTTGAACTTTAAAAATAACTTTTTGCCTAAAGGATTAGTCCCATTAGAATATTTATTTGATTCAAATGATGTAGCTAGAAGACCAAAAATGGAGCCTTTAAGAGAAGACATAGAAGAATGTAACATGGAACACAAGAAAAAACCAAGCTTATCAAAATATCCAAAGCATTACCTCCAGATGAAAAGCTGAAATACATAAGTCTATTCAAAGAGTTTCAAGATGTCTTTGCCTGGAATTATGAAGACCTTAAGTCTTATGATACCAACATTATTCAACATAAGATAACCCTCAAAAAAGATCAAAAACCCTTTAAACAAAAGCTTAGGAGAATTAATCCAGTTCTTATGCCATTAATTGAAAAAGAAGTAAAAAAATATGTATGATGTACAAATCATAGCACCAATTAGATATTCAGATTGGGTCCCTAATTTAGTCACTACTAGAAAGAAAACAGGAGAAAATAGACTCTGTGTTGATTTTGGGAACTTGAAAAAAGTGTCATTAAAAGATAACTACCCTCTCCCTAAAATGGACCACATCCTCTAGAGGTAGTAGGCTCATCCAAAATTTCATTGCTTGATGGATTCTCTGGATACAACCAAATCTTAGTTCAACTAGAGGATCAAGAAAAGACATCATTTACCACTCCTTGGGGAACTTTCATGTATTTAAATATGCCTTTTGGATTAATGAATGTTGGAGCACCATTCCAAAGAGAAATGGAAATATATTTTGCAAAAGAAATCCACGACTTTCTAGTGATTTACCAAGATGACATCACATTGTTTTCCAAATTAGATAATGAACATCTAGATCAAATAAGAAGAGTTTTTATTAAATATAGAAAATTTGGTATTTCCTTGAATCCAAAAAAGACACTCTTTGGTCTAGAAGAAGGTAAACTCTTGGGACAAATAATATCAAAAGATGGAATCAAAATAGATCCAGCTAGAATATAGGCAATCCTAAATATCTCTCATCCTAGAAACATCAAAGAATTACAATCATTCTTAGGAAAAAAAAAATTCTTAGGAGATTCATTTCTAAATTAGCAGAACTAATTAGAGAATTAAATAACATGTTAAAGAAAGATTTAGCACTTAAGTGGACAGTAGCGGATAAGCAGTCTTTTGAGGCAATCAAAGAATCCCTTACTAAAACACCAGTCCTCATAAGTCCTAATTTCAAAAAAGATTTTATAATTTTTTATTTTGCTTCAGAACATACTATTGCAGTTGTCTTGTTGCAAAAGAATGATCAAGCTTATGAGCAACCTAATGCATTTTTTAGCAAATATTTAAGAGATGCTAAAGTAAAGTACAACATAATGGAAAAACAAGCACTTGCTTTAGTGAAAGCTATTAAATATTTCAGAGTGTACATCTTGTACTCACACATCATTGCTTATGTTCCAAATTCAGTAGTAAAGGACATTTTGACACAAAATGGGCTTGAAGGAAAGAGAGGAAAATGGATTGCCACTATTTTGGAATATGACATAGAAATAAAGCCTACAAAACTTATCAAAGGCCAAAGTTTAGCTAAACTCATGGCTGAATTGAACTACCAGGCCTTAGAAATAAATTTCATTGGTGCCATGGATGATCAGGAAGAGATGGTGACTCCACAGATCAGTGAACCTTTCATATATTCACCTTGGTATGCATATATCATATTTGTTTTACTAAACCTACAAGCTCCTCCTGGTTTATCTAGAACTAAAGCTAGATTTTTTAAAATGAAATCAATGAAATATTTTATCATAGATGATGCTTTATTTTGGAAAGATAATGGTGGCATTTTATTGAATTGTTTATAAAATATGAAGCTCACAAAGTTATGCAAGAATTTCATGTAGGAGATTGTTGAGGATACCTATACTGGAAAACAACTACTTATAAGATTTTAAGGGTAGGTTTTTACTAGCCCACCCTTTTTGCAGATGTCAAGAAATATGTGACCTCCTATCACAAGTGCCAAATATTTGAAGGCAAAAGGAATCTCTTACCATTACCTCTCAAACCCATCTCACAGAAATGCCTTTTCAACAATGGGTTTTGGACTTCATTGGGGAAATTCACCCATCCTCCTCAGCCCAACATAAATGGATTTTGACAGGCACTGATTACTTTACTAAATGGATAGAAGCCATCCCTTCTAGACAAGCCACAGACACTGTCATCATTTCATTCCTTGAGAACAACATCCTTTCTAGGTTTGGATGCCCACAAAAGCTCATTACTGATAATGCAACTGCTTTCAAATCCAAGAAAATGGTAGACTTTTGTAACAGATATCACAATACCCTTAGCCATTCCATTGTCTATTACTCTCAAGGCAATGGACTTGTAGAATCCTCAAACAAAAGCCTTGTTAATATCATCAAGAAACTACTAGAAGGCAACAAGAATACCTAGAAAAAAAAGTTGGTTAATGCCTTATGGGCAGACATACTAACTACCAAAAAATCCATTGGTACATCTCCTTATCAGCTAATATATGGAATGGATGTTGTTTTTCCATCCCCTTTAGGAGTACCAATGATTAAAATGATTCAAGAGTTGCAAGTAGAACCAAATGATATCCAAAGGATGGTAAATCAGACAATACATTTGCAACAAGCTAGAGAAGAAGTTTATGTCAAATCACAAGTGAGCCACGATAAAATCAAAAAGATTTTTGACAAGAAAACCAAAGCTGATGATTTTTACATAGGTGATAAAGTACTAAAATGGTATTCTAGAAGAGAAGAGAAGGGTAAACATGGTAAATTTGATTTCCTATGGCAAGACCCTTATATCATTTATGGTTACATAGGTAACAATGCATTTTTCTTGAGACAGTTAGATGGAACAGATCTACCAGGAGGACCAGTCAATGTTAGAATGTTGAAGCATTACTTATCCACAGATTAACAATAGTTCATTTTACTTTTCTCATTGTATATAACATTGCAAAGTTTAGATTGGCTTGGATGGTAATATTTTGAGGTTCAAGCCCTGAGAGAAGGCCCTAAGCTTTGAAAGGTGTACCATCATATATATGAATAAAGTAGATCACAGAGGAGTAGTTACAAAGCAACCACAATCAAAGTTTCAAAGGCTATTGATCATAAAGTTCTTGACATTTCACCAGGAAATGTCATCCCCATGTGGAGCCATTGTTAGGGTCCTATAATAATAGGATTCATAATTTTGAATTGACTATGGTTAGTCTTGTAATATTATACATACTTTTTCTTTCTGCAAAATGTTTTCCCATATTAAAATTAAAAAATGTAAAGAGGGTATGTCCTAAAATAATAATCACAGGAAAATAAGAAAGAAAAATATCAAAAAAGTAAAAAAATTGAACGCCAAAAGGAGATAAGAATAGATCATGAAAGTGTGCAAATTCAAATGCCACTACTTTTACTTTACTTTGCAAAATAAGATTGTGCGCAACTTGTCAAAAATGCCACAATCCATGATGGTCAAATAGCTTAATCTTGATTCATTCATGCTTTAGATTTCATGTTGATAGATAGAGAATAAAGATCTAGCCAAACTGTTTAATCTTGGCAGATCAGTAGTTAGGTAGAGAATAATAATGAGCTCATCAGTTTAATCTGATCCATTGGAAGTTATAAGGTTAGAATTAGATATTTTGCTTATCAAAAGAAAAAGAAATAAAGGGTCAGCAAGCTCAAATGCACCCAATGAATGAAGAGAAAATGCTAGGGTAAACAAAGGGTAGGTTGAAGAAGTTTTGCGAGTGCACAAGGTTGCTAGCTCAGATGCACCTTCATCATACTTGATCCTATGTTTCATGTGTAGGAGGAATTTTCAAAGAAAAAAGACATTCACTAAATCTTATTTACTAATTTCCCCTCATTGCACTAGACCCCCACATACTTACTTTATTGATTTCCCCTCATTATCCCATCATTACTTATAAAAACCCTTTCCCTTCATTTTGACCTTTTATCCCTTTGTTTCACACATTTCCCTAGGCATTACCCTTCAAGAAACATCCCCCCTTCCCAAAACCCCTTTCCCTAGTGTGAAACCTATATCCCATCACAAATAATACATTCCCCTCTCATTAATTTCCCTTTTCTCCCCTTAAAAACCCACTAAACCCCTTTATCCTAAGTTATTTCCTAAAGTCCCACTTTATAATTCCCCACGTTATAATTCCCTGACACCCTTTAACTCACCAAACCTTGGTGTATAGTTAAAACCCTCCGACATATAAACCCATGGTCCCCACCTTTATTAACGCATCACTTATATTAAAAATCGCGTCATTATTTGTTAATTTATTACAATTCATTGTAATTAAACCCCGAGCCCCGCCAACCACTTTCCAACTCCGTCTGTGCAACTTCACTGCGCAATATCCCTCCGATCTCCCACCTCCAGATCCAATGACGCATATCAATATCGCGCAGATTCAAAAATCGACAGTTAATGGTCCAAAGTCACGGGAGATTCGCGGTTTTGACTTAGCATTGTTTGGCTGCGTGGTGGCACCAGGTTATATTGCGTTCTCATGAAAAATACTGCCCTCCACCAAAAAGTGGTGTTATATGGCCTAAAACCGCTTACTCGCATAAAAGAAAAACTGCCCATTGTTCATGTACTAAATGTCGCACCAAAATCTCACTGTTATTGGTTAAAAAGCCAAAAAAGCCCCCTTTTGCTCTTTTCACTCATTTTCACTGCAAACCTCTGTTAAACAATTCTGACACCCTGAACCTCTGCGTGACCATTTTTACCAACTTTTGCCACCTGAAGACGTTGCAGACACCAAATTGAAGTAGAAATTTGACTACTGAAGCCTCAATAACCTCTGTTGCCACCACAGAACCCTGGCTGTGCACCAAATCGCCAATTTCCAAGTATTCTTTAAAGAACCAGAACGACCCTGTGATTTAATCTATGCATAGTAAATATTAAAAGGCTAATTAATTAAATTAATTGAAAAACCTTGTTAAACTCAAGAAAGCCTTATTGTGCATCCAAAAACCCTGTTCTACACATTTTAATTACCCTCCCCATTGTTCCAGACCTTCTGACCTTACTCCTAAAGCCACAGAAAGAGTAATTCCATTGAACAAACCAAATTATGACTTCAAAAAACTGTCTGGGTGTAAGACCTCTACAAACCCCTCACCTGGATATTGACCACCTCCCATTGGCTAACTGAGAATTTCAAATTAAGGACATTTCCTCCCCTAGCCACCTATTGAAACTCCACTGCTAGAGTAAAGGAATGTTTTTGAACTAGAATGATGACATTCACCTATGGGAGTCAAATTTTCCCAAGTACTTTTCCCACATGTACACCTATTCCTAGAGATCATCCACTTTTGCCAAGCTTGCTATGTCCCCAGACAAAGAGCCATAGTTTCCCCTGACCAATAGGTTCTATTCACCATTACTGCAAAGTCAATAAATCAAATGTTGTAGACCCAGCCAGGCCCAAATGAGACCCCACTTTCCATTGAATGCTTACTTGAACTCCACACCAAGTTAGACCTTCCCAAGAAAGCCCGGATATTTTAGACTTTCATCATTGAAGAGTCTCATACTCCAACAGATAATCCTCCATATTCTACCACCATTTTCTCTGAGAGAGGAAGACAAATTATAGCCATGCTCTCTTGCATTCTTGGGTACGCCACTGATGAGCATATGTATGAGGTTTTTCTTGCTTTTCTTTCTATCTTTTTCCCATTCAAGCCTCCTACTATAGTTTACAACATTTCTCAGTTCATAGTAGGCAAAATCCATGAATAGTTTATCAGATTACCAAATGAGAGAGTGTTCAAATATTCATCAGTATTGTTTCACATGTTCTTATACTTTCAATCAGACAAGTTTCCATTCAGCATCCAAAAGTTAGACACCAAGGGAAATCCAAGATCTGTCATCTTTTGGACACCATTGATCCAAATATATTCCACTCTTTTTTCTTATAAAGAGTTCATTGATTCATTTGTTCATCCAGTTATAAACATGCTAACCAGTAGCTATCAGCTCAGGATGAATGAGGAGATTAAGAGAGTTTTACAGTTGGCTAATAACAGTAGAGTGGTAGACTGGTATCTATACCAGGACCACACAGAAATCGGGATATATGGATGCCAACGAACTCCCTACAAGCTGCCCAAACACCTCCCCATGAGGATATTTGCATTAGAGTATTTTAGGCAAATCGTAAACTCTGATGAGGTTAATTTCCTATCAGCTAGGAAGAAGACCCAGTTTAAAATCAAAAACCAATTCAGCCCTTTTATTTGTAATAATAGGGAAGCTGGACAAGAATCAAACAAAATCTTACAGCAGATGAACTTCAAAAGAAGTTTCATGTGGCAGTATGACCCTAATGGATTCATAAACAAGTTAAGGCTCAAGTTCAAATTAAGCCCTTTCATACATGATCCCAAGCCAGATATTGACAGATATCCCAACCAGTCAGAATGGTTGGAGAACAATTTAATAGATGTGGAAAAGTAGATTGATAGTAGTTCCTTTCCACAGGTTCCAACCCTATAGGAACAGATGACTATTACTCCCATCCTACAGACTCCAGCCAATGAATATATAAATGTGAAAAGAACCAGGGAAGAAGGCTCTAGCTCTAGGATAGACACTATAGATGACAGGTTTGAGATCAATTACAGGAAGATGCCCAAGCTTAATCATGTAACTGAGCAAGAAGACACCATTGAGACTGTTGAAATCACTAATACTATGCACAAACTTCAAATCTCACTGGATAACATCACAGCACAGCTTAAGCTGGAAAAGGCATCCTCACAGGCCAAGGATAACAGAATCAAGTCACTGGAAGACTTGGTGATTGAAATTGGGTATAATCGAATGATGTCAAAGCTGCAGAAAAACTGATAAAAAAGAAAAATGAGGATATTACTGCTTTGAAGAAGTAATTGAAGCTGCCTCATTCAGAACATCCATGGACTAGGTCCTAGAAAGCCAAACCCAGCAGGAGGAAATGATGGATCTTGTTCTTCAATTAAATGATCAATTGAAAGAAATGGAGAAGGAATTGGACAGTTTAATACAATTGAAATAGCCTAGCCTCGAGAAAACCACTGCCACTTCTATCCCTACAGTCACTACAACAGTTCCATCAACTTTAGCAGTTTCATTGGCCCCAACTGCTCCACTAACTACATCACTTCCAGCTGCAACAACATCTACATCAGCAACAGGATCAACAACAACTAGCTCAGCCAAGTGATGAGGCAAGTAAACTCATCAAAGCCATGGAGGACATTTCCATTCACACCATTGAAATAAATAAACTCAAAGAATAGATAACAAGTCTAGAGGATGACAAGAAACTGGCTCATATTATGCACAAAAATGAAGTACAAAAGTCAAATAGGTTGACTGAGAGAATAAAAAACTTGGAAAAATAATTGACATTAAAGTATCCACTTGCCCAAGAAAAAGAACAGCTATGGGCAAATATCATTGACTCTGTCAATGATATTTGACCATCAATACAAGTCATCTTTGAACAAAACGGTTTAGTCAAAGAGGCTACTGAAGCAATTCAGAGAGTTAAAGCTAAACTACGAGACATGCCAGAAGAAGCCTCAAGGACAATCCAATTCCTTAACTCTAAAAATAAATATGAATTGCATGAGCTTGACATAGCTGACAAGACTGGCACTATATTAGAGGTGAAGAAAGTGCTCACCAATAGGAACTTAATGATGTAGCTTGAGGACAAATTCCAAACCATGGAGCTGGCTATAGGCAAGTTCATGGTTAAGTTTGATGCTTTAAGGCAGAAATGTCAGATAAATCCCTTGGTAATAAATGATAGACTGATGCCACATGAAGACTATAACAAGAACACCAGAGAAGTGGCAAGAGATCAAGCCAATAACTCTTCTATGAAAGGGATGCCTACAGGAAAGGTTTTGTACCAAACTTTTGAGAACCTATTTTACGTCCAACATGAGGTAAAACACCTTTTTGTGAACAAGCGCACCTTTGCAAGATACACAAAAGCAGATGAAGTTTACAAAAAAAATGGTAAATATTAAATTACTAGATACATATACATGGGAAAAATTAATTGACTTACTGTAAAAAGGCAAGGTAAAAGTCGATAGAAATCAATGAAATAAAAGCAACATGTCAGCCTAGTCAAAGAGTATCATATGAAAGAGTATTAGTTAAAAAGAAAAGTAAAAAGAACAGTCGGCATGGAAGACCAACAACGAAGGAGAAAAAACAACAAAAGATCAAAGCATAAGACATCATAGCCAAATAAACAAGGACAACTTACATCAGCTGAATATTTGTCTATATCTTCTTGCATGAAGATATTTATTTTTCCTAGAATAATTCCCTAAACAGTTTGGGATATTTTGTAATAATTTTTTGTATAAATGCTTCATAATTCGAAGTATAGGGGGTGGATTGATAGACATTTATACAATTGTATTGATCTGTAACCTGAGGGTTCATTTTACAAATTTTTCAAGTTAGCAGACTAGATTGAGTAATAAAGAAATTGCATTACAGGATTCATGTGTTGGGCCACTTCAGTGAAGTATTTTCTTTGTCATTTTGTTATTCTTAAGTGTTTCACAAACTTTCATGTTATCTAAATTGAACGATATAGCTGGTAATTTATTACAGAATTTGTTTAAGTACACTTTGTCTTGAACAGTTAATCATTTTAATGTTTTCTTCTAATATCCAGAGTAGGGAATCCTTCATTGCTCCCTAGTTTCGATTGACCCCTATCATTTCTCTCATTATCCAGTTTGAGGAACCCTTAATTTCTCCTTGACCCCGATTGAAAACCACTTCACCATCTAGCCTAAAAGATCTGAATTTACTCAGCTACCTTGCCCTGTAAACAACATCTTTAGAACTTTATCCAATCTTATTTTCTTGACACTTGACCCCATATCCCAATGGTGAAAGACATCCCTCTATCCATCTAAGTAAGTGATTACACCACCAAATCAAAATCAAAACCCAATCAAAGCTTAAATAACTAGCCTAAATCAATTAACTAAACAAAGTTAAATCATAAAGAGAGGGCCATCTATGAGCATTAGGAAGGCTAGATCATGATCTCAAAAGTAGGTTTGTGGTTACCTCTATAATTTCTTTCATACTAACTCTAGGGAAATTTTAGAGTGATAACACCTCCTATTGAAGATTCTAGCTCTTATGGTTCCTCCCTTTTCAACCACTCAATGTCCTCAGTGGATGATTAGGACCATCATCACCCCCATTTATAGACTTGGAACATGGTACATGTGTCTTCAATCATACTATTGTCTTTGCGAAGGGGAAATGAATGGAAGAGGCTAAAGTAGAACCTCGAGTGACCATGCAAAATGAAACTCATTTTGAGCATGTAAATTAGTAATTTTTGTCTCGGTTATTGTACATGATTTATCAAGAAAAAAATTTACCTAACCAATTTTCAAGGAAATATACCTATTAAGATATGATAAGACTACTTAGGGAGGTTAGATTTAGTAGTTTTTTAATACATAAAAATTGCATTTTGTACATTTGGCTACACTCTTTTCTATATTTTTATATTATAAAACTATAAATTCAAGTAACACTTTTTCTAATATTATGAAAAATAATTATAATAGCCAACTAAAGCACATAATCAAAATGTCTTCAAGATTCTAAATAAGAATGGACATGTTGAGGAAACCATGGATCCGCACTTTATAAAACAAAATAACTTGTCAGATCTCATATAAAAGAATATCATAATATATACTAGAAATAACAATGTTAATGTTGACATCATTACATAGGTTTATTTAGTGTCACTGAAAAGGAATCAAGATCAAAGAGCTTATTTTTTTTATCCATTTGAAAATCAATAAATCCAATGTCCTTTGATCTCTTAACGGAGTCAGGTCACAACATATTTAGGTGTTTACATGTCTGATATTTTGGGTGTATAGTAATTTGATATGGTGATTTTAGAGAACAACGCCTATTATGTGGGTGGATTGGAGATCAAGTGAAAAGAAAAACCACTATGATAAAACTTGTCAAAGGATAGAAGGTCCCATGAGCAAGCCATTGGGGGATCTCATCTAAGTAGATGGTTTGGAAAGAAACAATATTTACACAAATCCCCAAGAAATCACCATCAACCTCTTTGAAAACCTCTCTGATTCACTCCCCATATATCTATTGGGACCCCAGAGTTACATTATGTTGTTGTATAGTGCAAAACCTGGGAACATCTACGTGCAATCTTATTTCACTACTACATTTAAGATATTATATTTAAATCGATGTATATGGCCATCTATTATTATTGGATATTACTCAGTGCATTTTCATAGCTCTTAGGCTTAGTGTTCTAGTTCTTTTATTCTTGGCCTAAAATCTGGTCAAAGAAGCGTAGATTACTCGAAATGTAAGAAAATAATACCGTATATTTCTATTGTTCTTGAAAATAGTTATTATGAAATTACTGTGTAATTATGTCTCGAACTTAGTTGTTGTTACAAATTTTAAATTTAGGTTCAAGGCTTCTGTACTTTATTTTCTCCTATAAGATTTCACAAGAAAGTAAAATAACATGAAGAACACATTAGAATAAATTAGTGTTAAAATCTTTGTTTGTGTGTATATTTTTTGTGTCTACTACAAATAACTAAATCAAAATAGAAATGATATTACAATATACTTGAAAATTGACTCATTATTCACATTTAGCATTCATCATGCATTCTTCAAAGAAAGTACAAAAATTATGCATGAATAATATTCAAATTTAGCTTCGATTTGTATCAAATTAAAAATCTATTTGGGAATCAAGGTTAAGGGAAAACCTATCAGACATTAAATCTAATTTTTTGGGTTACATTTCAACTGATCCTAAGTTAGAGCATTCATGACTCTTGAATTTGAAATGAAGAGTTTAAAATTTGGAATATGGATGAAAAATGAAGAACATATCCTAATAGGTTTAAAGGAGCAATTAAAAATTCCTTTAAATCCGTTAGAACCTGGTGGGTAACCGAGAAATTAAGAATTTAGCCACTAAAATACACAAAATTTTGAAATTTTCCATTTCTTATAAAACCCTTGTAAAAAATATCAAATAAGACAAGATATTGTTCAAACAAACTTGATAAATTTTGAAAAACCAAAATAAATCATCATATTGATGCCATAATTTATTTCAGTTAAACAACTCTATCCAATTTTCATAACAAATCACGTTTACAACTAAAAAATGCAATGAAAATTGCATAAAAATGTATTCATATGTGGCAAAATTCAAAATATGAAATGGGTATGAGAAAGTACATGATAAGATGGGAGAAGCAACCCAAGAGTTATTACAAAATTCTTGCTTATAATAACTTTAAGACCTCTTGGCATTTCCCAAAAAAATTGACAGAGTTTCCCTAGAGCCCAAGATTTCTCCCAAAATTTACAAAATGAGGCATATATATAGGAACTCAAGAAATTGGACCACACCCTAAACCACTAGTGGTATTTGAAAACAATATTCTTTAAAATATTTCCAGTTGTATTATAACTAGCTTCTTCTAGAAGTTGCTTGAAGGATCTGTTGAATATGGAGTGGATCCCTTCAAATTTGGATTGAATAGATATTCCTTCTCTCTCTTGGTTGTGCATTAAGCCTTCTCTCTTCTTTCTGGGCATTTCTTAGGATGGGCACTACCATGGGCATGCTACTAATGGTGTCGATGATGGTGCTAAGGTTGAGGTCATTGTTGAGGCTAGTGTCAACCATTGAAGACATGTTTGGTGTGTCGATGTCCTTGTGCTAGAGCTTTCTTCTTCTAAGGCCTCTTGAGATTATGGGGTGAATCCTTGTTGGGAAGCCCATCCATACAAATCCATCAAGGTCATCCATTCTCTGTCGTATGGGATTTCACAAGACCATGGCTCCCTCCAAGTTAGTGATGTCTTCATAATAAATTTTCATCTACTCTCTTAACATATTATTGAGCAAGAACAAAACCTCATAGTGATCATTATATAACTTCATAATCTCCTGTCCTTAGAGGATGCGATATATTTCTCCAAAACCTTTGTGGCCTCCCTTTATTGTAGCAAGGAGTCTCATGAAGGGCTCATTGGGAAGAAAGTTCCCCTCATCGTCAAAGAAGGTTGATTTTTTTTTTGTGATGAAACACCTCACACTTCCTTTTAAATTATTTTATCTCTTCTATTAAAGTTTTTTCCTCTTCTTTAGCCATCAACACTAATTCAATTTTCCTTATTATTTGGTTGGCCCTTGTCACCCATTAGGACCGGTTGAGATTTACCTTTGTCGTTTCCTCCTTTGACACCATATTAAGGAAGTATACAATGACTTCAGCCTTGTTAGGTGAATCTCTAGTGATCTTCTCAATGGCCTTTATCTCCATGTGCACACTTATCACGGTATCTATCATATCTTAAATAAACTCAAAAAATTTCCAGTGTCTATCCATTTTCTTTAGAATGTGCCCCCATACTACTTTCCTAATTGCTTTGAAAGAAGTCTCGTTAAAGGTTTATTTTTTCAATAACTCCAGCTTTGTTTCCAACCTCCCTATATGTTCCCTCACCCAGAGGAGTTATGTCTTGGGTATTTCCAACTCTCTTCTTTGATTTGGAAGAAAACATCATGATTCTTTAATTGTGAAAATATCCACCTATTTGACTAAAACATGAATAGACTTCCTCAACTCAAAGTTCATTATAAGAGAGTCACAGTTGCTAATTTCTTCATCATAATGACATACTTCTTTGACCTTTCCTTTATCTTGGACATCAATAGAACTTTTGGTTGAATATGTTTCCATTGGAAAAGTATAGAGTTTAGCTGAAAGCTTGAGTGACTGAAAAGGAATTATGGGGTGAAATATGAAACTCTCAGGTGATTCAAGAAGCCAATAAGTGCATTCCATGTGGAAAAAAAGATTGGACAATAGTTGGAGGGAGTATATTTCAAAATTTACAGGTTTGGAGCCATTGGTGTGCACAAGCAACAAAACTTGGGGTTTTACGAGTGAATTCGAGCTCAGATTTAAAACATTTCAGCAAGACTTTGACTTATGGATGCCTAAATGATCCAAGGTGTTGTAGTTCCTAGAGACAACATCCATGTTGAGAGAGGTCAATGCCTAGGACATTTTAGAATGTTTGTAATATTTGTCCATTAATATTAGACATTAGAAAAAAAAATTATGAATTGATAAATGGTCCAGATATCTCTTCCAAAGGGAAGATTCACTTATTAATAGAAAAGATCTAAAGATGAATTAACATTAGGGTCTGGTGTCTAACTTACAGAATCACATAGTTCATTTGATCATTGTAGCATACATGGAAAAAGACCATGAGGAAAATAAATGTAATGCACATGGCTTATCACAAAATCCTATGCATCAAACTTCAGCGAGAAAATGGAAGAGTGAGAAAACGTAAATGAATTTCAGAGAATATAGAGCACTTATTAAGGACATTATATCTCATTTATCACATACATATTTAATCATAATTAGACACAGATGAATCCATGATTCTAATATTAAATCCAACAACTACGATCATATGCCATCTGAGAAGAAAGAAACACGTAATGGAATAAACAAAGGAGAGATTACATACTACAACTTCTTGAAATTAGAATCACCATAACTTGTTTATTAATCCACCAATATAGCATACATATTTGGTTATTTTTCTATTCACAATATAGACAACCCCTTGAAACAAAAATTTTGAACCCTTCAAAAATACTTTGTCAACAATTTTATAGGGTCTCATGGACGAGTACCCCTTAAAAAATATTTATTCTTGATCCCATAATGATTTCATAACAATAAAATGGTGTGAGTGTGATACTTATACAGTTGTCCTAGATAAAACATAAATGGCTTGATTACATTCTTGAATTGGAACATTTACAAAAAAAAAAAAAAAAAAAAAAAAAAAAATCACAAAGTGTCATGATTGACACAATCATAAATATCTTCATTGATGTTGGCTTGCCTCTGGTGGAAGAGATCTTGGATAGATGACTTCGAGCTGAGGTGGATTGATAAATTGGTCACACTTTTTCCATAATGCTAGGATTGGCAGAGGATAACAGAAGAAATTTTGATAAGCAATTTTCAGGCCGGTAAGCTCCACATAATTTGGCTTGGTGGGAAATACTGTCTTCACTAGCCACAACAACTAGAAATCCATCTTTAGATAGTTGACTATAATTTTTCCTTTAAGGGAGTAGATGTTTTTGTGGGAGGAGTTGGGCTTACTCTTAGCTTCCACCAACATTTGATTGCACTTCTACCATGGAATGAGTTCTCTTACAAGGTCTTAGTAGCTAGGCAGTCCAACTCTAACCCTTTGTTTGAATTATGATCAAAAGTAGCCACAGATATTAATGCTTTTTCCAAACATTCCTTGACTTTGGCTCTAGTGGTTTCCTTCTTAATCATCTTGGAGACCTTTATGACTGGACCTACTTGATCCATGATATCCATAATTCTTAAATCATCTACTAGCTTCTCATTGAAATACTAGATGAATTTTTTTGTAGTCTCAACATTTTTTCAACATTCCTCCTTGGATAACTCATATTCTTTAATTGCAATTCTTTGATCTACCATCAGAGTTATATTCCTCGAGATGTTATTTACTTCAGTTATAATTTCATCCCATATAAGCTGCTTGGACTGGAGGAGGGGCATGTTGCCTTTTAGCCTACTTTTGAGCTTAGTAATCTCTTGGTTTGCAGTCTACAGATTTTTACGAATATGCTCAAAATTTTCCCTTGAGGTCTCCACCTATTTTTCCTTATGTGTAAGGGCACACTTGGCATTTTCCAAATCTAGCTGCACTTTCTTGAGTTCTCCTTCAGAGAGCTGCAATTTAGTAAGGGTATTAGTGAGCTATTTAGTGGGATTTTGTGGATTCTTTGGGACCAACACTACACAAATATGTGTCTCTATCCTTTGTTGGAGCTCTGCCACGTGTTGTTTTAGGGCCACCACTTCGTTATTTTTGTTAATTAGATATTTGGCGAGGATCTCCTTTTCTTGTTCTACCTAAGCTAATTTCCTAGATTGCATATGTTCACTAGCAGACATCTTCATTTTATGCCTTAGGTTTTGTATCTCATCCTTGGAGCTTTGGATAAGAGTTTCTATCATAGTCTTATCTTCTGGATTTACTCCCAATTTTACAATCAATCCCTTGAAATTTTCATTCTACAAATGTAGAGCTCTAGAGTTAGCTCTCTCTTGCTTCATCTTATTGGAAACCTTCTCTAGTAACTTCTCAACTTTGTTGATTGTCATATCATTTCAGCTTAACTCGTTGTACAACATTTCTCCTACCTATTTGTGAAAGCTTATTTTGTCCAACAAAAGGACATTGGTCATCTCTAGCGATACATTCATGATCCTAAACTGTGATCCCAAGGGAAGGTATTGTGCAGAGGGATGATACAATGAAAAATTCATTTGATTTCTCTCTAAATCCATAGTAGCCAAACGTCTAGTCTAATAAGGAACCAAATGTGATGCCAACTATTATTGCATTTCCTCCTTGGTACTCTTGTTTCTCTCCTCTATCAAGTTGACTGCTACCCAAATATGACCCATTGTTGTAGAACTTCCTGCAGATACCAAAATAACTACTTATGTAGATGTGGAGGCAGAAGCTTGAGGGGGATTTTCTAAAGTCGCCTAAAAACCAATTCAGTCCAAGTTCGTCTCAGTCAATCTGGTATTGATTTCTTCGTTCACTATTTCTTGAGTGTATTTCCTCCATTTCAATGTATCTAGCCTCATCTACATTTCTCTTTTGATCCTTATCCTTTGACTTCAGAGTCTCTATCTCCATCTTTGTGTTAATAGGCTAGGAATCGAAGTTAGCCTTCCATTCAAGTTCAGGCCTATATTCATGATCATAAGTAGAGGCACTAATAATCTTCCTTTTCTTTGAGATGATGCCATGGGGGTCATAGTACCAAATCTTCCCCATCTCAAAATTTAGCTCTATTAATTTTTCAACCTGTTGAAATGCATGTCTGGTATTCACAACAAAATGACCAATTCATTTGCCTAATTTGAGCATGTAGCCCTTCTTGATGGGGACGAACTGGATTGATCAACATGCAAACTTTGTCGAATGAACTCTAGGGAAAAAATCCTCATGGGCATGGAGGGAAAATGGTAAGGGGGAACCTCACACCCATAAACCCTAATTTCAATAAATTCCTTTAACAAGTACCAATCTCCCACTCTGGTATCCTTGCTAAGCTAGAGTATGGTTTTTTGTTGGGTAGAATCCTTGTGGGAGAGACATTATTGATTATTTTATATGCTATTGACATATATGTGGAAATAAATGAGAATAGCCCTCATTGTTGGGTTTCTTTCTGACAACAACATCCCAGTAAAAAACATATTTTCTCCGTTTGTGGGAATCCATAAGACTAAGTCCCAAAACTCGAATTCATCCATATGGTAATACATAAACAAATAAAAGAGAATGGAATAGTACTAGAGAAAGCCAGTAAAAAGGAAATGGTGTAACTGGAACTTAATAGGTTCAACTAGGAATGAGGATATATAAAAAAACATGGTATGGTTGCATCATTTCTCTCAAAAACTCTATGGAAACCTTGGTGGTGATGGTGGTGTCATCCTCTCCAAACAATAGGGAAATGAAAGTGATAGTAGGTTGCAAAACCTCTGTAAACATGGGTACAAGAAAAAAGTCAAATATGGGTAGAGTTTGGTGGCCCGGGGCTAGAATCATCTCGAGAAATGCCTGCTATTGGTTGGTCGGGAGGGCTTTATATCTATAGAACATATTTGTTTATGTAAATTTCTCAAGCTTGAGTGAGACTGGATAGACCAAGGACTTTTGAATCAATTATGGAGTAATTTCCAAGATTTTAAATACAAAAGAGAATATGAAATGATTTTTCTCCTCGGCATAGGTTGCAGCAATCCATGAAACAAACTTGGGGAAATGGTAGACAAAGGGGGTGATTTGGTAGTACAACGCTGACTCTACTACCTTGAAAGGGTCTTCATTTTTCAAATGGAAGTCATACATATTGAACTAGAGATCTAACAGGTGGTAGGGGATGGGTGAGTTATAAATTTGATCTTCTTGTCTATGAGGGGCTCTATGTTCGAAGAGAGTCTAACCTCTCGAGATTTGGGGGTTTTGGGCATAGGTTTCTTCATTTTGAGCATAAGGACAAAACATGTGAGTTACGAGGTTGTGGGTGACCAGGTGAATTTGGGTTGAGCAACATTGAGGACGATTATGGGCTATATGATAGTATAACAACGTCGAGGTCTGAAGGAGTGACAAGAGGGATCAACTGTAATAATGCATTTTGAAATTCAAATGTCTAGCTAGTGTGATTTATATAGGCAGAAAAAAATGGTAACGTGACATCAGCAAAACATGTGAGGGGGTGACACATGGCAGCAAAGGATTAGTAAGGTGACCCAATTATAAAGGGAGGAGTATACCTTTTACCTCTAGTGCAATGCTCGTTTGTTGTCATCAATGACATCTCCATGTGTGGTGAGGTAGGCGTCGTCCTCATCTCTCCGATGGGTGGACTATTGGGAGACTGTTTTAAGCCTAGGAGCCCCCAAGTCAAACTGGGATGTCAGTTGGCCTAATCTCCCCTCTTGAATTTTCTTCTCCAAGGAGTAGCATCAACAAATCAATCGTGCCTTTTCTCCCCCATAATGCTTCTAGGGGCAAGAGAAGTCATGATGGATGATGATTCGCCAGGTAAGTGTTCAGAGTTTAAATATGATGTTACCACCTATCGGGAATGGATCCCACTTTCAGTTTACGTTCATATTTTGATTACTATGTTTGCAAAAGAGAGGACATTTCATGGTAAACTGTGTGAGTGCACTTTTTTGTGTAGCAAACATCTACCCATTTTTTTTATTTTCACATCATTGTTCTAATCTATTCGTCTCTGTATAAAAATAAAGTTCAAATCATATGATAAAATGTGAAAATGATAAGAGAGGAACAACATAGGGGATAAAAAATATGCTAAAAAATGAAAGTTCTCAAAATATCCCAAAATAAGTGTTAAATCATAGATATCATCATTATGATTCCAACGATGCTTGAGTCACCTCAATTCGACATCGTATGAGGAAGTTATCGCGTTCTGAAATTTTTGGAAAACCATAAAAAAAAGTCAACTTGCAGGGTTGACAAGGAAGTGTACGATGTCACATGGTAGTTCGTACGCTGACATGGTGCTAACTTCAGCAGGGTGACTATGTAGTACAGAGCCAATCAGGATAGGACATGTGGCATGGTCATACGCTGATAAATGGTGTGATTTGATTGGTTGACATTATTTGGTTTGGGGCTAATTAGAGGGTGCCATGTGGCCCTATGAGAGGGCACCACATGGCCCTCGATATTTGTGAAAAAATTGTTATATATGTAGGATGAGCCTCCCTAGGGTTTGACTTCGTGACCTCCACATTACAAACTGCCTGCCCTACCGTTACGCCACATTGTCACTTATTATATAGTGGTCCAATAGTTATTAATAAGGGGGATTGGTTGTGTCGTTTGGGGCAGGCCAACCCAAGTCATATGTATTAAAATGAGACCATGTGTCAAGGCGAGAGGTATTTTCACAAGGCCGTAGCCTCGGGGCCTATTAATTCAATGTAACCACCAACAAAAACCTTGGGAGGGGTGGGCGCATGACACCATGCCCTTGCCCAGACTATACGCAAAGGCGGGAGGGGCAAGGCAGAAGGCCCTAGCCCTGGGTCCTATTCAACGTAACCACCAGCGGAAACCTCAGGAGGGGTGGGAATGTGGCACCCTTCCTGCACCTAACCAGTGGTATTTTTAACCATAACATGACCAAGAGTGGGGGTTGGTAGTTGTGTGGCCTCTAGCCCGCGCCTCGCAGACACATTGGTTTCCACATGACCGAGCGGAGGGTAGAGAATAAGGGCGTAGAGTCAAATTAATGGTTCAAAAAATTTCACCTTTAACGACGAGTTTTGTGGCCAATCCCACCAACTGGAAGTGCGAAATTATCGTTGTGCAAGGTTTCAAAAGCATAATTTTATTGCCAATTTTGACAAGGGGATGAATTTGTAGAACAATTAGCAAAAAAATGAAGAAGGCCTAACTTGGTCTTTTTTCAACCTTTTTGAGCCCAAGAAGATCCTATACAAGAAATTTTGGGTGTTCTAGACACAATGGCAATGTTATTTTTGCAATTTAAGTATTGTATGTTGATGTAATTACATATTTGAGAATACAATATAAAGGGCCAACATTGGAAGCTAGACCCATAGACGTAGCCCAGGACGGGTGAACTCTGTCATCAAATTGTTGTTGATGTTGCTTGTTGTCTATTTTTCATTGTTAAAATCTACAAAAATTAAGTTTTTTTGCATTCTTTTTCTATATCGATCTGTTGCCCATAAGACATAAACTAGCTTGCAAAATTTTATATGAAACCTTTCAAAATTTTAATTTTAGATTAGTTTGGTATCAGAGCATGGTTGTTGTGAAGGTTTGACAATTTTTACAATTGTTTTCTTGACTTATCACAAGGTATAAATTGAGAAGAGGAGAAGGAGTGCTTGAAGAATGAAACCCTCAAATTGGTTCAAGGCCACCAATCATGGCACATGAAGAAGGACAAGGGTTGATGTCTAAGGACTAGATAGATTTTAGAAAGAATTTCATCTCTTAGACCTACTTCTCCTCCATATCTAAAATGACATGCTAAGTTTCCTTTGATTAATATTGATGTCAAGTTTGAATTGCCTATGTACAATGGGGAAGTAAATGCTGAAAAGTTGGATAATTGGGTTCGTCAAATTGAAGTATATTGTAGGATTCAAAAGATTGTTAATGATGTTACAAAGGTCCATCTTGCTTCTCTTTATTTAGAAAGTGAAACCCTCATCTGGTGGGAGGCCAAAACTCAAGAAGATTTGATGAAACATGGTAAAATTCTCTCTTCTTGGAATGATTTTATAGCTGCATTAAGAAATACATTTTATTCAATAGCTTACATGAAAAAATCAATTATGGATTAGCAAAATTTTAGACAAGCTAAAGGTCATAGTGTTCAAAGTTATACATAAGAATTTGGAAGAAGAGATTTAATCTTGGGTGTTGATTTGTCTTACATAGGTGGATTACATAGTTATTTTAGACATATTATACTTATGTTTAATCCCACCAATCTAGATGAAGTATGTGTTCATGCAACTCATTCAGAATCAAGAGGCAAGAATGTTCCTCAAGAGACTAGCAAGAAACCTTCCAAATTTGGAGGCAAAGGAAAGGGGAAGATTAAAGACAAAGGAAAAAATAATTCTACGATCAAGAAAGAGGGAAAGAAAATTACCTATAAACATGTTCAAAGAATGCCATGATGAAGACCACTGTTGGAAATTACATCCAGGAATGAGACCAGATAAGTTCAATAACAAGGGGAAACAAAAGATTATTGCTACAATTTAACAAGATCTAGGATCTGATTCAAGTGATGAAACCAAAATCATAGCCATGGGAATGAAAGGTATAACTTCTAATGCAAGTACTATTTATTCTAGCAAGCCTATTGAATCTCAAAATGATAAAGAAAAAAGTGAGCTTTTCCATATCAAGGTCATTTCAAAACATACTAAGGTTGATACATTGTTTGATAGTAGATCCCATGTCAATCTTATCTCAGAAGCAATTGTCAAGAAAATTAATCTAGAAACTACACCTCATACTAAACCTTACCCTTTGGGTTGGGTATGTGATGATGCCAAATTACAAGTGACAAGAAAATGTAAACTCAAACTCGCCATCATTGCTATTTTTTTAGATGAAGTAGAGTTTGATGATGTACCACTTGATATTTGAAAAATTGTTTTAGGGAGTCCATACTTCTATGACCGAAAAGCCATATTTTATCGTCATGAGAACAAATATCATCTTTTTAAATATGGATTTGATTATATGGTTAGATCACATCGCAAGAAGATGAACTTATCTCTTGTTAGTGTTGGTCAGATGAAAATGCTTGTAAATGCTAGTAAGAATTTTGTGTTGTCGATGATTAAAGCTAAAGATACTGTTGAATATGAAGCTTTTACAAGATGGGATTTTAAACTCAATTATGAATTGGTTGAATTTTTTAACACTTATGACAAGATATTTTAGGAACCTGAAGGGTTTCCTCCTAAAAGAGGAATCCAACATGAGATTCACTTGCATCAGGATGCACCACTTCCAAATATTGGCATGTATAGAAGGTCAATTTTGGTAAATGCATATATCAAGAAGCAAATTCAAGAGTTGCTTGACAAAGGGGTCATCGGGACTAACACGTATCATTGTGGGTCTCTTATTGTCTTAGTTCCAAAGAAACATGGTACATGGCACATGTGTGTGGATTTCTGAGCTTTGAACAAGATCATGGTAAAGAATCACTATCCTCTTCCTCACATTGATGATTTTCTAGATCAATTAAAGGATGTTGTCTACTTTACTAAGATTTGAGAAGCAATTATCATCATCTAATGATTTTTGAAGATGATATTTGGATAAGTGCTTTCAAGTCAAAACAAGGTTTGTTTGAATGGTTAGTTATGTCGTTTGGGCATTGCAACATGCCTGCAACATTCATGAGAGTTATGAATGATGTGTTGCGACCATTCCTTGATGATTTTGTCATAGTCTACTTAGATGATATTCTAATTTTCAAGAAGACTCATGAAGAGCATGTCAAGCATGTGAAGCAAGTAATAAATGTCTTGAAAAGGAAAAAATGTACTTGAAGATGTCTAAGTGTGAATTTAGAAAATCTCTTTGATTTATTTGATTCATATTGTAGAAGGGGGTGAATTGAAGATTGATCCCTCAAAAGTTAATGTTATTGTGAATTGGCATAAACCCAATAATGTAACATAAGTTACAAGCATTTTGGGAGCAACCAAATATTGGAGAAAAATTATCGTTAACTTATCACTCAACAACATTACATACTTTGAAATGTGTGAAACATGTCTTTCAATGGAGAAGCAAGCAATAGAAATCCTTCGACACTTTGAAAGAGAAAATCAGTCTAATGCCAATTCTAGCACTTCCAGATCTTGAGCAACCATTTGAAATTCAAAATGATGCAAGTGAATATGCTATGGGAGTATTTTTGATGCAACATGGTAAACCGATATGTTATCATTCTGAAACATTTACCAATGCAGTAATTAACTATCCAACTTATGATAAAACATTGTATGCTTTGGTTCAAAGAGTGAAGAAATGGAAGCATTATTTTATAAGTAAAGAAATGATTATACATATTGAAAATCAACCTTTGCATTATTTACAATCGCAAACCAATCTACAACAAGCTAGACATTTTAGGTGGATGAGATTCCTACAACAATTTCATTTGGTAATTAGGTATAAGAAAGCCATATACAAAAAAGTTACAAATATGTTATCAAGGCCTATTTTTAATGCATATGTTATTCTTAAGCATAACTCAACCATGCATGGAAGTTCCATTGAACAATATGCTCAAGATGAAGATTTTAAAGATGTGTATGAAAATTTGAGTCAAGGCAATCATGTTGAAGAGTTGGATTATCTGTTGGACAATTAGCATTTTCTAAATGGTTGGTGGAACTTGGTATGTTGGCGTTGATGTTAGCCAGAATTCCATTAAGATCAGAGGAAACATATGTTGGTAGTGAAGAGTAGTCTATGATGGCCGGGGTGTCCTAGACTTTGGATGAGATTATGTCTCAAGAGATCAACTTAGTTTCTCATGAAAGTGGCATAGTTAGATAGTGCCCAGAAAGAGATTTCCAACAGTATATTGAAGTCTACAAATAGGCCTCCTGGGTTAGAACATATTTCCAGTCAAATTTGAGGTGCCCCAAAGTAAGATGACTGAGTTAAATGTGGCCTTAAGTCAAAGTGGTGGCCAAGTTTGGCAGTGGCCAGAGTTGGTTGAAATGCTAACGTAGTCACTAAAGGAAGTGTAGGGAGGACGTGGGCTGACAACAAAGTAGTGAAATCATTTTTCACTGATTGCAAAAAAAGCCCACTTGACAGCCTGGCCTGATGAAGCATTCTTGATGGAATCTTAAGGGGCACACAGTGAATGCTCCGGGAGACAGGTGCCAGGACACGAAGGTAGAGCGCAGACCAATGAGAGTTGAGTGGGAGGTTCCCACTTGAGAGCTCATCCTAGTGGATTTACCCCAATGGGTGCATATTGAAGGATTACAAAGGGGGAATAAAATGGAAGCATCAGGAGACAAGTGTTAGGCCATGTGGTGACATTCAAACTGGACTTGAAATGGAAAACTTGTCAGGCCTCGAGGCATCAAGAGGTGGTTCCCCATATTTCCGATCACATAGATCAACTACGGAGAACCACTTCGAGACCACTCCCCTTAATACCACAAACCACAATGGAGTGTTGTCGAAGCTAGTTTCTTGAACATGGTGGTTTTTTTTGTTTAACAAAGAAAATGAGCAGAAAACAAAGGGTCATAAGACTCTTCTCTCTCCTCTCTAATAGTGTGATAGGTGGAAAAAATTTATTGGATCTCAGGAGATGATGGTGGCAGATGACATCAACATGACATAGTTGTATGGGAGACACACGATAGACATATTCAACACTTTTCGGTGGTCTAATGGGACAAATATGGGTGACATGTGACACCACTCTAGAGGCACCACAAGGGGTTGATGACATAAGCATGACATCATCCTAGAATGGGTACCTTAGAAGGATTAGCAAGGCACACATGTAGATGCACCGGGTAGGAGGCATCGAAAAAACGTGGCAGCTGACTCAACCCAGTTGTGTTTTTACTGGCTCTTGGATACAATAGGCAAACCCTACTAGACAACTCATCCCAAAGGTATGGAGCCCGAAATTTTAATAAGTATAAAGGGAATGCGTCGGAATAAAAAGCACCAAGACATGTGGCATTGACAAGTGACCAGTTGTAGCTAATAGGTAGAGTGGAAGCAACAACCCCACATGACAATGTGGCCTGAAGGAGATTACTCAGGCGAATTTCTTTACACAGTTTATAATAATTGTTGGGATAAAAGTGTCAGGCTTGGAAGCTTCGGATTTAGCGCTAGGCCTTGGTCATTTCGCATATGAATGAGACCAATGGAGCAGAGCCATTAACAAAGTAATTTGGCTCGTGGAGGGATTAAAAATGGGATTAGCACTAAAATCCTAACAAATGGTCACAAAGACCTGGTCCTATGGTAGAAAATAGTTAAAGGTCCCAAGAAAAAGGGGCTTAGGTTGAAATTTGGCAGAACTATTAGTTTGGCATCTCTTGGGCACTATGTTTCATATTTGGCAGATGCACCAAATTGGCCATGCACCATACGTTGGTAATGCAGGCATGGATGAGTCAATAGTTGGTGAAGTGCTTAATGCTTCTAAGCATCAAAACCAATAGACAACATTTTAAATGCACAATATGGGCTGATGAAGTCAAAGGAGAATGTTGAGAGCTCTAATCCACGACAGTGAAGGACCATGAAGCGCCAAATAAAATTAATGGAGCCTACTAAGAAACAGTGTTAGCCATCCCTGAGCTTCATTGCAAGTTACGATGAATTAAATGAAAAATATGGCGGTTCATAGTTTTCTCCTCCACTTCTATGTTCCTTAAAGAGAAACAAAGGAGATCCATGTTGTGAATATAAACATATATTAATGGAGGATCTCTTTGATTTAGCAGTTTGACTGAGATTTAATTCTCAACACGGGAAAACAATTAGAAGCCCATTCTTTGCATTAACTCAGTTGTCATGTCTAAAAATAGAAGTGACTAGAGTATGGGAAGCCATGCATTGAGTACAGTAGGGCAGTGTGGGTGACTATAGAGACAACACCGTTCCTAGCTCTATAAAGGAACAAAATAGTGGGGAGCAGTTTAGAAAGTTGGGTGAATGTAAAATTGTTGTGAGTTGAAGTGTGCAGCGCTGCGAGTGTGTAAATGAGAGGGTGACTTGGCCAAGTGTGTAAGAAAGATACAGTGAATCAGATGGTAGTGACCAGAGTTGGTTGAGTAGCAGGGAGTATAGTTCAAAGGAGAACTCCAACGCTGAAGGAAAGGAGTTGGTACTGCATTATATCAAATTTATATTTATGTGTAAATGTATTAGCCTCTCTTTTTAGTTTGAAAATTTTATGAAAAGTATAACAATGGCTAGAGAAGGTATTTGCCTACATTTATAAGAGGTTGGTGCCTCTTGGAAAGTGGTGGCTTGCTATCTAAAGGGGGTTGGGTCCTCCTATGAGTGGGTGCTCACAAACAACTTGATGTAATTAAGTGGGTGCTTAATTTACATCATAATTACAAACATATTGGTGGTTTTTTCCCTTTGGGTTTCCACGTAAAAAATACTTGTGTCAATATGTGTGTGCTCATGTGAATGGTTTTCTTTACTGCGCATTTAAATTGTAGTCTTAATGCTCATGCAAATAACTAGCAGAAGTAAAAGGAAATAAAAGAATTGAGCATAAAGTTTTAATAACCTCAAAATTACTAATTCATTACCCCTCAGTAATTCCTTATTACAGTAATTGGTATCTGAGCAAGGTTCCTTTAGGAACAGTTTAACCACTGAAAGATAGATCCATAAGGAATAATGTCTACGAAAGAGGGTCAGGATGCTTACTAGAGTAAGATACCAGTCTTCGATGGGACAAACTATGATTTTTGGAAAGTTAGGATGGAACCCTATCTTATGTCATTGGGGGTATATGTTTGGAGATCTGTGTTGATGGATTACAATGTTCCTAATATCCCTCCCACAGATGCAGATAGTAAGAGGGTGTATGGAAATAATGCTAAAGAAAAGAATGTCATTATCTTTGGCATTAGTAAATATGACCTTGTAAAGTTATGCATTGTAAGGCTGCCAAGGAAGTGTGGGTGAAGCTTAATCAGACTAATGAAGGAGATGATAATGTCAAGAAGGCCGAACTTCAAACCTTCAAAATGAGGTTTGAAAGCTTAAAAATGAGTGAAGAAGAAAGTATAGCAGAATATTTCCTCATAGTTGATGAAGTAACCAATATGATTAGAGGACTCGGTGAAGCTATCGATGAAGATATAATTGTTCAAAAGGTCTTAAGATCTCTACCCATGAGATTTAATGCTAAAGTCTCTACCATTGAAGAGATGTTTGATCTAAATAAACTAATGGATGACTAGATCCTTGGTACTCTCATAACCTATGAGATGAGAGTAGGAAAAGTGAAGTTTGAGCCTAAGGAGGTGGCGTTTAAGGTCCCCAAGAAGGCTAAGGAGCACAAACCTCATCAAGATTTCTCATTTTGCGAATCTGATCAGGAGCTAGCTCAATTTTCTAGGAAACTACAACGCGGCTCATGAAAGTACCAAGGGAAGTTTCCCTTTAAATGCTTTGACTATGAAAGAGTTGGATATTTTTCATCCATACAAAGAAAGGAATGAAAAGGAAAATGTTCAAAAATTTAGAATCAAATCTCAAAAATATCAGAAGAAGAATCTCTTTAAGACAAAGGGGCTCTACTCAAAAGAGGATAGCTCAACACTAAAGTCAAACAATGAAAACTACTCAAAATATGATTCAAATGAGTATTTACTCATGGAATTTGGAGAAAACTCCAAGAAACAAAAAAATTACTGACTCTGAAGAGGAAGAAGAAGAAGTAGGAGTAGTGAACTTTGAAGGGTAACTCATGAGTTCTCTTGATGAGTTAAAGAAGGGTAGGAGAAAGAACATGCAACTAAAATAACAACTGCAATGCGCTAAAGAAGGTATGTACAACTCAAACAATGTGGAATTTCTTTATCAAAAATAAAAATTCAAAGAAACCATTAAAAGCATCTAAAGCAAGAGTTGTTCAAGGTAAATAAGGAAATGATCTCAAAAACATGCAAATAAGAAATTCTATCTCTGAAAGTCAAAGTAGAAGAAGCTAAATGGAAAGAAGAATTTCTTAATTATTTGATCCATGAATAGAAAAAAATATGTCAGAGTCTCGAGGCAAAGGTTGTCTCTCTAAGAATATATCTTGAGAGATTGGAGATCGATAAGGGTATAAATGAAAAGTTGGCAGAAGGAACAAGAAAGATAGATCAGATTCTGAACAGTGAAAGGTCTCCAGAAGATAGAACAAGTGTGAGGTACTCTAGACTACTGGAATCTTCTACAGGGAAGATGAACTTCAGGTCCGTAGGATTTGAGGAACCTCAGGGCCATGCAAAGATGCATCAAGAAAGAATCATTGAAGACAAAAAGGTAGTAAGGCAGAGAGAATCCCATCACTGGAATAATAATAATTTCAATTTCCCAAAGGAGTTACACCACCACAGAATGAGTCAATCAACAAGACAATAGAGGTACCTTCATGCACAAACTCATGAACTGTCTAACTTTAGGTACTCCCATTTATTTTATGGTAATTGTTAAAAATGTCATATCTTTGGACATAAAGTTGTTCACTGTGTTGCAGCTTTTCCTATCACCTGTCGCACAAGTGCTTACGGAGATATAGAAGCCTCCTAGAGACAACCTTTGGGTTGATTGGAGACCAATGCCTATGGCATCTTAAGAGAGGAGTGTTTTTTAATATTGTCTAAGGGCTTTCTGTTGCACTCCATATGTCACGCATTTTGAAAAGAGATAATTTAGGTGCTCATTTCAATAGTCCTTCATCAAGGTAACTCAATCAAATACATAGATCTAAATACTTAGGGGGTAAATATCACTAATCTTAAGGAGGAATTTCTTGGTTCTAGTGACCAACACACAACGATAGGAAGCCTAACATTATCGTTGTAGTATATGTGAATAAGAGGAAGGAAAGGAGGGAAATCAATGTAAAGGGATGGACATAGCACAAAATCCTAGGCAACAATACCTAGCAAAGATATGGAAGGGTGAGGAGACGAAATGCAAAAAGAGTGGAGCAATAATTAAGGTCCCAAGCTCTATGCATCATGAATACATTTTTCACCAAATAACATTAAGTAAATATGTGCACATTACAGGTACAAAAGTAAATTCATATTTAACAGAAGTACAGTTACTACTTAACAACAAATATACAACCATGAATGATACTGATACCAAAAACTTCATTACATTATTTCAGAGGAGGAAAGACATACATGAAGTGATAAACAAAGGGGGAAACATACTGCGCATTTCTCTGATAGGAATCAACAAAACAGTTTCATTAAACTTCAAGAGGCAATCCAAATCACTAGTCCATTTACATTCAGCCTTCTATAGCTCAATCCCCTCATGAATAGGAAAATAGAGCCAATGTGGAACCACAAAATTCGAGCCTCTTGGGTGTAGAATTCAGGAACCTTCATTAAGTGTTTCTTCCATATTTTTATAAGGAGAGAGAGAGCTTTGAAATATAGTTACAAAAATATCTTAGTCGAGTCCTAGTTGTCTGATCAACTAGCTGTCTCGGTGTGCGAAGGTCTAATGCCCAAATCATTGCAATCAGATTTGATTTCGTTCTTTAAAATACAAAAATTATAGAAGAATAGAAATAAGGGAAAACTGAATAATGATGGAGGAAAATATCTCCCTGCTATTCCTATGATAGCCTCTGATTAGGCCACGTCTCTACCATGATGCTACCTCTTCAGTCACTTGATCGGCTCGCCTATTGCTTTCCACCTTAACTGCTCAAACTTACCACTTTCTAGAGAGGAGATGATCAACTATGATGGCCTTGGTGGTGTCGTGGAATCATAGCTGTCGACTTATTCATCACATAACTTCTATGTATTACACTATTGGAGCATGATATGCCTAGTAACATTGTCATAATTCTATATAGGAGATTTGGCTTATCGAAACTTTTATTCTTAAAAATATTACAAAACAATGAATTTTGATGATCCTTGGCCCCTTTTGTTTAGACCCCTTTTTCATTTCTCATCATAGGATGGAGGGTTGTAACCTGGTGCTTAGCCTTAAGGCGTTAGGAATTTAGATGCATGTCGAGGGCCATTCTTCCTTTGTAAAGTGCTTTATGCCTATGGTTCTTTAAGTTCCTCTTTAACCACATGCTAGCCAAATATCAAAGCCCCTCCCATCGGTGGTTTCCAATCAGAGAAATAACATGGGAGTTGCGACATACTCATTCTTTGCTCGCTGATCTCTGATTATGATGTCATCAATCCATGTGGCACTTCTTGAGTGGTGATACGTGTCACCCATATTTTCCCCCTTAGGCCCCTCAAAATGCCAAAACTACCTGTTGTACTGCCATGTCATGCTGACGTCAGCTACCATGTGTCCTTATTGAAACAAATCTTGTGCCTCATGTGTCATTATTAGATCCAATCTTGTGCCACCAAACATTATTATCGGAGCTAATCTTGTGCTGCCACATGTCCTACTGGAGGAGAGAGAAAATGTCATGTTCGCCCTGGGTTTTACGATAAAATCATTTATAAACTTTTATTGGGGTTCCTTGACGGTTTTACACTATATTAGGACTTTATGCATATCACAACCTTTTAAAGGTTTTCATGTTCAGAAGTTTTGATTTCTGACCATCTATGTTCTGATCTACTTGAAGTTCAGATTGTCGACCGTCGATGTGTCGATGTTGTCATTGTCGATATGTGATTGCCAATGTGCCATGAACTTCGATATATTGGACCTATTATATATGATGCACTGATATGTCATGCAATTATGATGTGCGATGGCCGATATCTGATGTCACTGGACCTTCGATACGCAATCTCTGATATCAAACCTCTGATATTCCTTCTCTCCTAAGGATTGAATCCTAGAAACTTCAGAAGACCATATCTTTTGATCCAGGAGTCCATTTTTGGACTTCTACATATCATTAGAAATATTGTTCAGAGAAATTTCTAATGGAGAGGGTCCAATTTAGACTTTGAGTCCTTTTGAAGCTTGGAAGTGTTGAAGAATCTAGGGAAAATGTATTTTATATGATTCTTCTTAAGGTACATACCCACTCGGGTGTTCACTGAGTATGACCTTCTAATAATATTCTTGTCTTGGGTTTCTAACCCTCAAAGAATATCGGTCCTCTTGCCTACTCTTGTCTTGGATGCCCTACACATCCTCAAAGAGTATCAAATGCCAAATGATTTCCCAATCCTCCAATTCTTTCTTCCCAGGTGAAGATAAGAATGTTGTGTCTATCATGTGTCTACATTTCCATCCATGGCCTTCATCTAGACTTATGGTTGTTCGTCCTGGTCTATTGCATGACACATGAAATGGAAAAACACAATTGTCACTCATTTGTAATAAGGAGTGATCTAATTCACACTCCCTCTTGATCAAGGACTTGTCAGAGCTCCCTCTTAGCTAGGGACTCTTTTATACATCAACAACTTCTTCTTCGTGGGTTCTTCAACTGCTTGATCAACTTCTCTCCTTGATGTCATGAAATTTAGTTGAGCTTCTTCCTTGTAGGGAAACAATCATCAATCACTTTCCGTCTTATTTCGTCATGTCATTCCTTTCTTCATGGAAAGTGGCCTTCCTAGCATACGTCTAGAACTTTATTCATGTGGCTACTTCTTTTCTCTCCATGCTTCCTTCAAGGGTTTGCATCCATCGTATGAATGTTGGTTATACTTGTCCTTGTAGGTCTTATTCTAGTACCCCTACATGAACTCATCCAGATATTATTCAAGAAATCAAAACATCATATGAAATTAAATCATACCTTACGAGATGGATTTTCATCATGACATCTTCTTGTAGATATCAACATCCTGCACACCTATTGTCACATCTCCAAAAGATATCCATTATCAAAGGTCTTCTTTATTTTTAGACTTTCATCAGAGTCTTCATATCTTTCTGGGAGATTTCCTAGTCAAATCTTCTTAGTCTTTTGGGTGTTGATTGCCTTCATCATGGTTGCATATCTCACAATATCTTCCTTCCTCACACATTCCATAGCTTTCAATCAGAGCTTCTTTATTGTAGTCAACCACCTCATACTTCATATGAGGACATATTATGTTGATTTCATCTAGTGTGACTTATGATTTCCTACATCTTTTCAGAGGAAGATATCATTTTTCTCTTGATCATGCTTCTTAAGATAGAAGCAAAGATCCATATTACATGCAACCATACAACTTGACATTATACTATTAAACACAAGTATACATACCTTATTTTATCTTAAGGTCATCAAGGCTTCTTCCAGCATCTTCCTTGATTGAAAAGATCTTCAATCCCTTGATCTTCTTCATTTCATATCAGCATCTCATGGATTCCATACGTTGGAGTTCTTGTTGAAACACTTTCTTCATCTCTATATTAGTGAACCCAACGATCAAGATTTCATCCGAGAATTTTGAGGATCCTACATATCCTCAACTGGAAGATGTTTCCTTTTTTACTTGATGTATGATGAGCCTTAGATTACTCATTTCTTTCCTTAAATGTCTAATGAGGTTCCCAAGATCTATATATCCTACATGTTGTCTGACATGGATTTTTTTCCTTCATGATCCTTATGGAGATGTTACAAGATCTTGTTTATAATGTTTCCACAATGCCATGATGCATCTTATTATCATTTTCATATCTTATAACACAACATTTAGGAGCTTATGATAGGAACATTTTGTGAGGGATACTATCTTACTCATAGGAGAGATTTGTTACTCCCTCTTTCCTTGGCCCTTTTCTTCAGCTTCCTCCATCTTCAAAGATATGAGCTTCCAAAATCTTTATATAGCATTGAATCTTAACTATACTTATTTTTGTCTTTGCTTGAGGACCAACCTTGCCTTTCCTTTCTGTACATGGTTGAATTATTTTATCCTTTAATACTATATACTACAACTTGTCTTTCTCTATCTAGCATAGAGACCAAAAATTGTCAGGTGATGTAACCTTCTTTGTTCATTGATATTTGTTACCTTGCTCATCAATTTTGACTACCCTCTTATCATCTTTCCTAGATATTCATGAAGTTATTCCTTCATTATTTGATACCTTTACTATTGTGTAGGTCTAAGTGACCTTCTTTACTTTAATTTCCAAGAGTATATCTAGCATTTCATATATCTCTCTTTATGTCTCCTCTTCTGCTATTTAGGTATGAGAGGACTTTTGAGTGATATCATATGAATATTATGAATCTCTTGATGGATCCAAACAATGAATGACCTTCATAGACCTTTTTATAGATATCAATAATTTCTCTTTTCTATGAGGATTATGACAATCCTCCTTATTCTATGCAAGTAATTTCGATTATCTAACTGATTTATAAACCCCTTGCAATCATGAAATCACTTAAACAAATCTGATTATAAAATTGAAAGATACTTACTTGGTGAGTGAAGAGGAGATCTTGACCTTGATGCTTCTTTTTCTTGAGATTCCCATCATTAGTATCCTTTCATGATCTAGGTGGATCTCTAGACACCAGTGGCATGGAAAAATATCCAAATTAAAAGTGGTGGAAAGGTGATGAACTTGACATCAGATCGAAGTGCTCGTTGCCCTGATTCAAACGGTGTGAACAGCACTCCAATCCGAGTCCAGATGAAGGAGATATAGGTAGTCAAAGTTGGGTTGACTTTTGATGATTGGGTAGGTTTAACGAGGACACAATTTTTAATTTTTTGGCAGACGGAATCCGGCCAACTCTGGCCAGATTCTGGGCAAAATTGTGGCCTAGTTAAAAATACTCCTTCGCTTTAAAAACAAATTTTTTAAAAATGGCCCATTTTGTTATTATAACAAAAGAATATTAAAAAAGAGGGTGGTGGGCCACCAACCCTGCCACCCCTTAACCGCATCAAACAGACACATGACAAAGGAGGGGCGGGTCGTGACCTGCGACCCCTCCCCCACCCACGGAGCTATTATAAAAAATATATACGGGAGGGGCAGGCCATGACCCCGACACCTCCACTACTCCCACGGAGCCACCACAACCAACAAAAAGAAATGGGTGGGCTGGCCCTTGGGGCATGGACCTAACCCAAAAGAGCAGCCACACTAATAAAAAAAACCAACATCCATTACCAAAAATATTCAGAGGTGGAGCATGGAGGTATGGTTTGCGGGCCGCCCAAGGCGGGCCCAACCGAACCAAACATTTATTTAAAAAAAAAAAAATTGTTGATAATGTAAAAAAAAAAGGAGGCGGGGTTTCACCGCCCGACCTCCTCCCTATTAACCAGATCCCCAACCAACTTCCCTACAATGAATTCGTTGAATAATCTACTGGCATTTTTTTATTTCAAACGCAGTTTTCAGTGCGCTCAAGTAAAGGAGGAAGTGCACACAATTCGAGGCAGAATTTTGCAAGAGGGTCGAATTTCCACTTTGTCAAAATTTGAAAAATTTAATATGGCTTCAGCACTTCTCTATGCCACGAATGCAATGGCGTTGTTCGTTTCTCGATCGGAGTTCTACATTTTTCAGCCATTTTTCAGTATGGAGGTATAAAACTCCTTTTTGTAACTGATGCTTGTACTCTTCTTTCTCATGCCACTTAATGAATGAAGGCCTCCCCATTGATCTAGCAGGGCCCAGAGACGTAGTCCAAGTCGAACGAACTCCGTTATCAAGTCTTGTTGTCTTATTTCATGCTTTATGTTTTTATCCTCTTCTCTCATGTGCACATTAAGTTTTCTATGTTAAGCTACAATTTATGCATGTAATTCTTTAACACATCTATAAGCAAAAGATTTTGGATCAAGTGGTATTGAAGCAGGTCTTTTTTTAGATGTGAATTGAATGTTTGTATACTAACAAGCAATAGGCTCTGAAGAGGCGAAGGGAAACTAAATTCTTTCGATCTCGAATCAGGGTGTGTACATCGAAGGAGAAACATGGCAGATGAAGAGGCTCGTCATGAAGAGGAGCGTAATTTCTACAAAACCTTCTATACAATGGCAGAGAATGTCGGTCAGTTGCTTTCAAGGTTGGAGAAAGAAGAAGAGGGAAATTCATAAGAACAAGGTTCACTACATGGAAATGGTGGAGAAGAACCCCCTCCTTCTCCTTCCACGAGTGAAAGTTCTTCTTCCTCTCATCACCATCATCATAGAAATTCAAGGGATGCATATAAGAAACCTTTCTTTAAATTTGATGTCAAATTTGATCTTCCCATGTTTAACGGTGAAAGTAATGCAAAAAAGCTTAACAACTGGATTAGGCAAATTTAAATCTACTACAAGATTCAGCAGATCGATGAGAATGTTGCAAACATTTAGATAGCCTCTCTTCGGTTGAGTAGCACCGCTCTCGTTTGGCGGGAGAGCAAATTGTGAAGCAGTAAGAGTGTGGGTAATCTTCTTTCCTCATGGGCTAGTTTCATTTCTACATTAAAGGAACAATTCTATCCCTTGGGTTACAAACAAAAAGCCTTAATGGATTGGCAGTACTTAAGGCAATGCAGAGGTTAGGATGTTCAAAGATTTACAGAGGAATTTAGAAAACAGACACTTAATTTGGACATTGCACTTGACCCACCTAAAGTAGTACCTAAGTATATTGGATCATTACATAGTTACCTTAGACATTCATTATTATTGTTTGAACCAACTACTATTGACTCCACCAGTGTAAAGGCAATTCATCTTGAGAACAGGGGAAAAAATGAAAGATATGATCATTTGAAGAAACCACCTTTCAAACCTCCCAATGGAAAACCCAAAGTGAAAGGAAAAGGAAAGGAGAAGAGGACGACATCAACCAAGAAAAATGAAGGAGAAATACCTTATTGCAATCGCTGCAAAAAGGAAGGTCATGACAACAATCATTGTTGGAAACAATACCCAGAAAAGAGACCAAAGAAGTACGGAGGAAAAGGCAAGCATGAGACAGTGGCAGCTATGCAGCAAGACCTTGGATTTGATTCAGAAAATGAAGCATTGATCATAGCAGCAGGAACAAAAGGTACTCTTACACCTCATGTTAATTTTGAATCACATGAAGGCACTAGTTCAATAGATGAGTCTCTTCCTAATGAACGAAAGAGAATTGAGCTATTTCATATTAGAGTTATCATAAATCATACAAAAGTGGAAACTCTATTTGATACCGGATCCCAAGCAAACTTAATTTCAAAGTCCTTGGTAAAGAAGCTAGGCTTGGAAACCAAGCCACATCCAAAACCTTACCCACTTTGATGGATACATGATAAAGCAAAATTGAATGTCACTAAGCAATGTAAGGTTAAATTTGTGATCGCTTCTAAGTTAGTGGATGAGGTAAAACTTGATGTGATACCATTGGATATTTGTGGCATGGTGTTAGTGAGTCCATATCTATATGATAGAAAGACAATCTTCTTCCGTCATGAAAAAAATACCAAATCACAAAAGATGGGGTAGAATATATTGTAAGGGCTCATAAAACTAAAATCAGTGCTAGCCTTGTAAGTGCAGGACAAATGAACAGGTTGGTGAATTCCAGTAAGGGTTTCATGCTTATGATTATAAGGGGAAAAGATGCAGAATTATCTTATGCTTTCTAGGGTTGTGATCATGTGCATAAAAAGAAATTATGTGAATTAATTTATAACTATCATGAGATGTTTCAGGAACCAAAGGGATTACCTCCAAAGAGGGAAATCCAACATGAGATCCATTTGCAACATCACGCTCCTTTACCGAATATTGGCATGTACAGGATGTCGACCATTGAGATGGAGGAGATCAAAAAGAGGGTGCAGGAACTATTGAACTAAGGGGTCATCAGACTAAGCACTTCTCAATGCAGCTCACCGATTGTCTTAGTGCCGAAGAAAGATGGAACATGGAGGATGTGCGTGGATTATCGAGCATTAAAAAAAATCACCGTGAAAAATCATTACCCTCTTCCCCGCATTGATGACTTATTAGATAAATTAAAGAATGTTATCTATTTCACCAAATTGGATTTGCGTAGTGGATATAACCAACTCCAAATTGGAGAGTAGGATGTATGGAAAACGGACTTCAAGACCAAATAGTGGTTGTTCGAATGGATGGTGATGCCATTTGGACTTTTCAACGCTCCAACTACTTTCATGAGGGTCGTGAATGATCTCTTTAGGCCTTTCATTGATGAATTTGTTCTTGTATATCTAGATGATATCCTTGTATTTAGTAAAAGTTGGAATGAACATGTATGTCATGTGAAAAAGTGTTTGACATACTGAAAAATGAAAAACTCTGTGTAAAGTTGTCAAAGTGTGAGTTTGGAAAAACCTCTTTGGTTTACCTAGGTCATATTGTTGGTCATGGTCAGCTAAAAATTGATCCTTCTAAAGTTGAAGCAATTGTAAATTGGCCTAAACCTACTAATGTAACGGAGGTTCACAGCTTTTTGGGTGCAGTAAAGTATTGGAGGAGATTTATTGCCAATTTCTCTATTATTGCAGCACCTTTACATGCATTGACAAGTGTAAAGAAAATCTTTCAATGGGGAGGAAAGCAGCAAAATTCCTTCGAAACATTGAAAGAAAAGATCAGCACCACACCGGTATTAGCCTTATCAAATCTCCAACATTCATTCGAGATCGAGAGAGACGCAAGAAGATATGCCATGGGAGTTGTACTGATGCAAAAAAAGAAGCTGATATGTTACCATTCAGAGAATTTCTCTCAGGTTGTGATAAATTATCCCACTTATGACAAGGAATTATATGCCTTGGTCCAGAGTGTGAAAAAGTAGAAACACTACCTAATCGGCAAGGAGACCATCATCCATATGGATCATCAGCCCTTGTAGTATCTTCAGTCACAAACCAAGTTCCAGAAATCTCGTCATTTCAGGTGGATGGATTTTCTTCAACAGTTTCATCTGGTAATAAAGTATAAGAAGGGCACTAGCAACAAAGTGGTTGATATGGTATCTCACCCTCCTATTTCTGCTTCTGTTATTATTCATAATGCTTCGTTATCTTTTAAAAGTTTTGTTGAACAGTGTGCTAACGATGATGACTTTAAGGAGATTTATGCAAAACTAACCCATGGTTCATAGGTGGAAAACTATCACTTGTAGGGGAAATTGTTGTATCAACTTGGCAAATTATGCATACCCATAGGATAAAGCTTACATGTAATCCGGGAGGCCCACACCTCCCATGTGTCTGGTCATTTTGGTGTTGAAAAAACTTTGTGTCATGCACAAAGATTTTGTTTTGGCCTCATGTGAAGAACGTTGTGACTCGTTGTGTAAAGTGTTGTGTGATTTGTTCTGCTTCAAAGCCCTGCAATAAAAAACTCAGGCTCTACACACCGCTCCCTATTCTGAGTCGTCCATGGGAAAGTGTGTCGATGGATTTTGTAGGAGGTTTTCCTTTGTCTAAAAAAATTCATGACTATTTGTATGTCATCATTGACCGTTTTAGTAAGATGTGTATTTTAATTCCTTGTAAAAAGAAGATCATTGCAGTGCAGACTACTTATCTTTTCTTTCAGCATGTTTGGGTCCATTTTGGGTTGCCCACATCGATTGTGTCAAATCAGGACTCTCTCTTTCTCGGAGAGTTTTGGACCAGCTTGTGGAAGATGATGGACACCAAGTTGAAAAGAAGCATGACATTCCATCCTGTTGTGATTATCAACAACTCCCCATTTATTAGTGTTAGTAACAACATTAATAAATGGGGACACTTCTAAAAAATCAAAACTTAGCATTTAATCATTCCTTTCTTGTTTTTAGAATAAAATAATATGTCAAAGTGGAACTTGCTAAAAAATGGAAATTTACCTTTTCATATTCTAAGTGCATAAAACTTCACAAACTATGAGTTTCCTATAACAATCGCTACATGATGAAAAGCCTTAGAATAACTTTATAACGGAAATTCGTGAAAATTAAGGTAAACCTTACAAAACTCGCTTTAGAAAAGATTACTCTCATATTGCAAAAAGTTACGGTGGACATCCCTTATAAAATTTACCCCTTGAAAATGTGATCCGCGAGAACACAAGATAATAAATCTTATAACCTTATCGCATCGCAATTTCAATATAGTGGCGCTACTTGATGAAACATAAGCAAATATCACGAAATGCGATAGCATCTCGCAAATCGCAGATCGCAGCAATTCATGTAGCGATGGGCTTTAACGAAAACGAGTTTTGTGATATTGCGAAGCAAATCGTAAAATCGTTTTTATCGCAATTCGAAGTGCTCAGGGTTCCAGGAGAGTACTTCCTGACTTTCGATGTGCAGTTATGAACATTAAAGTTAAGCATAATGGTTCATTAGTGATCATTTATTAAAAGAACGATTAGGATCAGTGTAAAGGACCATTTGACGCAAGTTGATATCTTTTGATGTGATTTAGAATTAAAGACCTTCCATCACCTTGTTTTCGTCTTTCTATTGATTATTCTTGTATTCACTATCATCTTTATCATATTTTTACTCTCTACTTGCAACTTTCAAGAAGAACACACAGAACGCAACATACGAAGAAATGGGTAAGAAAGGAAAGACACCCATGTCTAAGAAGTCAGAAATGACCCCATTGTTCATAGACACTACCTATAATCGAGATGCAGGAACATCTACATGGGAATCTATGTATCAGTTGTTAGAGGAGGAAAAACAGAGAATTATGGAAGTAACAGTTGCAATGGATGGACACGGATCTTCTGATGCATTCATAACCGAGCTTGCATGTTCATTTCTACCCTGCATTGCGGCAAGGCCAAAGATACTCCCCTATACCAACATGGTGAAATGGATTATAGATAACGTAGACATATCTGATAGACAATTGAAGACGGCAAGCCAGGAAGTCATGGGGTCATTCACTCGAGATAATCTGAGGCATATGTACCACTTACCAAAACCCCAGGCTAGCTTCAACAAGCAATTTGTTGAGAAGTTCGTGAAGGAGAATGAAGACTTGGCAAAATGCAGAAAGCATTGGTCAAACAATGAGGAAATACTCAAAAAGGATAAAAATGGTATGTACGCCATTGGTTCTCTTTGTTCTCCTTATTGTTTTGCTGCTGCTATGTTATGTAGAATGTTTGGTAAACCAGACACCAACAAATTTTCATCAGAATGGTTACCACTAACGGATGTGGTTATCAATGCCACAATAATGAATTGGGACCAAATCCTGTGAGATAATTTAGCCGCTACAATTTTAGAATACAGAAGAAAAAGAAGTATTGTTTTGAGGGTTTACCCTCCATTTTTTTTTAGAGCCTATGTTATGGATGATATTTGCTTTGTTTCCTAATTTCTTGTTATGGGATGGAAGTAGACGGTACGAAATCCACTTCCCATTCAAATTTATCACAAAGTCATGTGGGAATCAATTTTTGTGCCAAATTTCTTCAAAATTTGTCACAGAGTTATACTCTCGATCCATAAAAAGATCTACGACAAAGATGCCCCAAGGTTTTCCCAAGAAGCGGAGGTAGATATTCTCCCCGTGGCAAGATAGTTTGGGGAAGAATTGTTCACGTATATCAGAGTGTTTGGCAGTATTGCTTCACCCCATGTGCTACCTTTTTATGTCCCAGACAAGCTGATGGCTAGGGAGATAGCCTATCAGACCTGCGGCGTGGGGGGAATGAGTAAAGTACTGAAATATTCCAAGAAGTCCATTTTGGCCCCAATTTCCTGTAATATGCAGAGCATTTGCATTGCATGACTTAAGCCATGCATTCAAAGAAGTTAATAATGTATTATCTTTATAACTACCAAAGTTCCCAGGAAGGCAATATGATCCCTTTGGTGTTGTAAGTAATTTTACTGCAATAGTTAAAATAAAAGTATTTTCCCATGAAGAAGATCCCTTTGATGATGTTTTCCTGTAGAAGAACACCTTCAAAGAGGTTCAGCATACAGCACGAATTCTTTTTTACCAAGAAAGTCTTTAGAATTTTGACAATTACAGAAAACAGAGGTTATCCAAACGTCCCATTGGACCAATTACTCATCAAACCAATAAGAAAACCTACTCCCAGCATTAGCATAAGTGATGATTCAAAAGAAAATTCCAAAACAAGTTCAGAAAAAGAATTAGCAGAAAAGTCTGGTAATCAGTCCGAGGATGAACCCAGTAAGGATGAGGAGTCAATAAAAGACATAGCTTAGTCTACAGCAGAGTCTGATCAGCAGACTTCATCAATAAAACAAGTTGAGGCCTCAACTCCCCTTACAAAGCAAACAGAGCTGCTAGTAATTGATCTAGAAGGGGAATGGGAAAATTTTAATAAGATACTTAATACAGAAGAACAAAGCGCAGAGCCACCAACAAATCTAAAAGAGATGACCATGGAAATGGTAATAGAAAGGGTTGTCAACACTCAGGAAATGCAGCATATTCCCATTGCTCCCTCATCTGAGATTGTACTAAGAATAGAGGAAATTCCTCCTCTAGATGTATTCTAGAGCCCTCAACATAAAGCTGTCATCAAAAGGAAAAGAAGGAAAATAAAGTTTGGTTTTGTGCTCGCTCCCAAGGATGAACCTCTAAATGTTCTTTGGAAATATCCCTCTACAGATCCATCGGCAAATCTCACTAGGCTCTCACAGGTCACAGGTGCATATGCTTTAGCAACTATTGATAAAGTAGTAGAGGTTCAATTTCTACTTAAAGAAAAACAAGATAGGATTTTGTTTTTGGAACAACAATTACAGCAAGTCAGCATCAATCTACAAGCAGAAACACAGTTGGCAAAACTTCAGCAAGACTTCCAGCGAATGCACTTGGCACATCAAAGCAGTTTAGCTAGTAAAGAAAAATAGTTACAACGTATAATAGAACTGCATAAAGATGATCCCAAAATTGAAGAGTTTATCAAAAAGGCACTTGGTCTCAATTCCCAGCTCTTGCAACAAAAAGAACTGTTATGCCAAAAGATTTTGCAATGGAATTCCCATTGCAAAATGAGCGATAATATTACAAATCAATTCGTAGAATTGCGACTTGAATATGGTTCAATTTTTAAGAAAGTATCAAACTTCTTAAATTGGCAGAAATTTGAAGAAGGGAAAAGAGCAGACATGTCCAAAATTGATGAATCTCACAAAGAGATTTTATTTGCGAAATGGGATTCTCAGCTAAAGGAAGCAGAATAGGTGATGGAAGATGCAACGACAATAGCGAACAATGTCATCAAATGCATAAATGAAAATCTACACAAAGCTAATTTGGTAGCAGAAACTACCCTTGACTTTCTTCCAAAAGCACAGCAGCTTCAAGCAGAATGGAAACAAGCGGTGGAGGAAAGGGCAGAGTCAATCAAACAGGTAAACAGATTGAATTAGGAGGCATATTGGCAGTACCTAGTGAACCCACACAGCCAATGGATGACCTTGAAGTGCCTGATGACTTCCGCTGAGAAGATAGTGCCAGCTCTCACCAACACTGTATTTGCAGGTCAGTTAAAAGCTGAAGTCAGCCAACCAACACTCTTAAAACCAATGCTGGATATTTGCAATCTAAAGAATTAGACGCAGGATTAGTCATAGATATAATTTATTTTTGTTTTTGTTATTTTTGCCTAAAATGAGGTAGTTCGTTTAAACCTCCTCATATATTTTTGTAATATTTATTTTTAGATTTCATAGAGTAGTATTTAAACCCCTCTCATGCATTTAGAGAGGGGTCCAGAGTTTTATCAAAAACATTCTTCAGAACGTGCATTTTTCCCCCCACTGAGGAGGTTTTGATAAATCAATGGAACGATATTTATTTTCTATTTAATTTTAACATTTGTTACTGAAATTGCACTTTTGTACTCTTAATTGATGTTAAGTGATTTGAAGATAGATCGATATTTTTGCAGCTCATGAGTGGGACGTATTACAAATGGTACTATCTCCTAATGTTTTTTTACTTATGTGTTAAGCAATAAATCACTTTCAGTTATTTATATATGAAAGTTTAAATGTTTATTTATCATTATTGCACTTATGTATGGTGATGACTTACTCTTTATGCTGAATATGTGAATGATTCTTTATGCGATATATTTTTCATATTGTTTCAGTTAATTTTTTATATGAAACAATCTTTCGCAAATGCATTCTCTTCTTATTGTGATTGAATGATCTTCATTATCAGTCACTTTCAAAAATTATTTTAGATCGCATATGTGAACATTACTCCCAAGATAGTCTTAAACTTAGATGTTTTCTTTGATCATAATATATTGCATATGATAATTAGAAGATAGATTAGATTTAGAACAAGTATTCACCCCATAAAACCCCAAAAAGAAAAACATCAACCCGTTAGCACACACACATCATAAATAGATTTGGAAACTAGTCCCATCATCTCCATTCGGAGCCATTATTCCAAACGGAAAAGGAGTTATCTTAAGGTCTGAACCGAGTGGTTATGCCCCTTCTTAGAGTCCTAATTTTTCGAGCCTTAAACACATCCACAGACTGACGGATAGACAGAGGTTGTCAATCATACCATGGTACACTTGTTGTGAGGCTATTGTGGGAAACATCCTAATTTTTGGGATGAGCATCTTCCATATGTGCAGCATTCCTACAACTGAGCAATGCACTCATCTACGCTTCGTTCACCATTTGAGACATGTTTTGGCTACCTGCCAAAAGACCCTTTTGATATGGTTTGGGAAGATGACTCCAGTAGACATGATGATAGGGACAAAGCGCAGCAGTTCATTCAGCGAATCTAGTTGATTCACCAAGCAGTACAGGAGAAGTTGGAGAAAAGTAAGCCCGTTACAAGGCTCGACATGACAAACACTGAGTCGACCATCAATTTCAAGAGGGAAACAAAGTTTGGTTCCATATCAGCAAGGACAATATGAAGGGAGAAGGGAAGAAGTTGCGACCAATCCGGTATGGTTCATTCACCATTTTGGAGAAGATTGGAAACAATGCCTTTAGTCTCGATTTGTTGATATATATACAAATGTACTTCGTAGTGAATGCAGAGAACTTAAAGTTGTATGAGCCACCAATGATTATGGACACCAAAGAGGTGGGCACAGTTCCTACAGTTGGTGACTTTGCACCAGAGTATCTCAATGAGTTACTTGAAGACATCATTCTTGATAGAAGAACCAGGACTTCACGAGGAGGAGATGTGGAATACCTTCGAGTTGGCTTCAAGGAGATGCACCCTAGCAAGGCAAAATTGCTAGAAAAGGAAAGAGTGAGGGAACAATTCCCTCACTTTCCAATTGACTGATAAATATTTTGGTGGTCCAAAAGCTCCTCAATGGGGAGGATTGATTCAGATGGATCTCCAGACACTAGTGGCATGGAAAAAGCTCAAAATTCAAAGTGGCGGAAAGGTGATGAACTTGACATCAAATCAAAGTGCTCGTCACCCCGATTCCAACATTATGAATGGCACTCGAATCCGAGTCCGGATGAAGGAGATAGAGGCAGTCAAAGTTGGGTTGACTTTTGATGACTAGGCAGGTTTAACGAGGACACAATTTGCACTTTTCCGTTAGAGGGAATTTGGCCAACTCCAGCTATATTCTAGCGGAAATCGTGGCCTAGTTAAAAAGACTCCTTCGGCTTAAAAATATAATTTTTAAAAATGGCCCATTTTGTTATTATAACGAAAAAAATATTAAAAAAAAGGGTCGCGGGCCACCAACCCCGCCACCCCTTAACCGCACCAAACAGACACATGACAAAGGAGGGGCAGGCCACAACCCCCGGCCCCTCCCCCGCCCATGGATTCGTTACAACAAATATATACGGGACAGGCAGGCCATGGCCCTAACCCTTTCGCTACTCCCACGAAGCCACCACAACCAACAACAAAGAAATGGGTGGGTCGGCCCTTGGGGCATGAACCCAACCCAAAAGAGCAGCCACATTAATAAAAAAACCAACAACCATTACCAAAAATATTCGGAGGTGAAGCATGAAGGTATTGTGGGCGGGCCTGCACCAACCAAACATTTATTTATAAAAAAAAAATGTTCATAATGTAAAAACAAGAAGGAGGCGGGGTTTGACTTCCCGACCTCCTCCTATTAATCAGATCCCCAGCCAACTTCCCTACAATGAATTCATTGAATAATCCTCCAACATTTTTTCTCTAAAATGTAGTTTTCAATGCGCTCATGCAGAGGAGGCAATGCACGTAGTTCGAGGAAGAATTTTGCAGAAGGTTTGAATTTTCACTTTGTTAGAATTCGACAAATTTTATATGGTTTCAGCACTTATCGATGCCATGAACACAATGGCGTTGTTCGTTTCTCCATCAAAGTTCTGCATTTTTCGATCATTTTTCAATATGGAGGTATAAAACTCCTTTTTGTAACTGATGCTTGTACTCTTCTTTCTCATGCCACTTAATGAATGAAGGCCTCCCCATTGATCGAGCAAGACCCATAGATGTAGTCCAAGTCGGATGAACTCCGTTATCAAGTCTTGTTATCTTCTTTCATGCTTTATGTGTTTCTCCTCTTCTCTCATGTGCACATTAAGTTTTCTATTTAAGCTACAATTTATGCATGTAATTCTTTAACACATCTATAAGCAAAAGATTTTGGATCATTTCATCATGACTTCATTGGAGACATTTAACACCATGACATCAGTGGTCTTGACATCACCGAAACTACTTCATGACCTTCTCAATTCATCTTCTTTTGCCACTGTTGAGATCTTCATCATTGCTTGATCCAAAATGGATTCAGTTTTGCCTCCAGATCAAAGTCTTCAAATGCATATGAAAGTGGGATCAAGTCTAATTTCTTTTCGATACAATTCCAACGGTGCGAATGCCGCGTAAATCTGAGTCTAGATGGAGAAGTTAGAGCCAGTCAAAGTTTGTGGAAAACTAGGGCAAAAATGTCAAAAAGTCAAAATTCAAAGTCAACTAGGTCAACAGTCAATGGTCAATGCATACGTCAGCAGGACATGTGTCAACCTGGGAATGAGCCACGGGTCTTGGATGATGTTAGCAGAGAAGGTGACGTGGTAATTTGTGATTGGTTCACACGGGCCAATCCGATGCTGACACGTGGCAGCCTAGATTTGCCCAATGTTGGCATGAAATCCCAAAATTTTGGGGTCAAGGAGGATCAAACCGCTTACCTCTCGGAGTAGCAATGACTTCGCCAGAATTAGTTCATCGGTTGGGCTACCGTTGGACTTGGTAACAGATATGATGAACTTGCTTTTATGTTGTGTTGGGATCTTCACCGGAAAAAGTCCGAACGGTCGGGGTCAACCCCATGACTGTCGGTACTTTGATTTTATGTTATCGAATTATCCCACATTCACCGCAGATTGCAACCACATATGGTATATCAATACCATATCACGGAAACATAACCAACGAAATAGCGAAGTTAACACAAATTGTATCGCATATCCAATGTATAATGGCAGAATGGTCAACGAGGGTTTCAAACCCTCGAACTTCCAAAACCTTATATACAAATGACTTTGCATAACTCTGCTAACCAACATGCCGAAGGGTGGAACCTGGTTAACCAAGCCACCAACTATTTAATAAACCATTGAAGGTGTTGAACCCACCCTACCACTAGCGCGCAATCCGAGGTGGTTTTACGTAGGCCAAGGCAGTTTTTGCTAAACATAGGGTGGTTTTGCAGGGACAGAGGTAGTTTTGGACCATTCCAAGGGGTCTAGAGGTCACAGTGGCCAAATATGGTCAATTTTATACTCGTTTGACTCGAAATTTAAATCTGAATGCAATGGTGATGTCCATTTTCTTATTTGAGACTCTATTTTCCAGCTCATACCTGTAACAACATTTTGAAGATAAAATAAAGAGGTCAGCACTGGAAGCGAAAGGACCAGGAGACATAGCCAGAAAGTCTGGTGAACTCCTTTATTAAATTTGGTTGTGTTGATGTGTTTGAATATGTTTTCAAATTGTTTATGTGTTTATGCTATTTGCAATCTCTTCGATCCATTGCACTAAGTAACATAAGAGAATTTACACATAGTTTATAATACCTTTTTCATTAACGGATCAAGTGGTATCAAAGCAACAAGGCTTTTAAGGTTTGACAAGTTTGTGTGAAGATTTGAATGCTTACTAGGTTGAGGCTCGGACAAGGTGAAAGTGAACTTATTGAGGAAAATCCAGAGATTGGAAGGGCCTTTTCGCAAAGAAGGATGGGAGATGAAACCCCACTTGGGTCATAATCTCGATTCTTAGATAGTTTCATGACGATACGTGTAATGGTGGAAGAGATGTATCGCGAGTTTAAGAAGAACAAAGATGAAGGTAATTCATCACGTAAAGATCCAGAAGATAAGGGAAAGGGAGGAACACTTCCTCCACCCTCTCCTCCAGCATCACCATCATCGTCCTCTTCTTCTCATAAATCTAGTCCATCTAAGAAGAAAAAAAGAAATCCTCTTTGATCAAATTAGATGTAAAATTTGATTTGCCAATTTATGATGGAGAACTTAACGCTGAAAATCCTGATAATTGGATAAGACAAATTGAAGTATGTTGTATGGTGCAGAAAGTTGTTTCAGAAAGGAAGAAGATCCAGCTTGTTAGCCTTCAACTTGGTGAAACCGCACTTGTATGGTGGGAATGCAAGACACAAGTAGATATCCAAAAGCATGGTAAAATCATTTCAACTTGGAATGAATTTGTTTATGCTATTAAAAAGAAATTTTATCCTTTGGCTTATATGCAACAAGAAATGATGAGTTGGCAAACAATACCTCAATTAAAAGGTCAAAGTGTTCAAATTTATACTCAGGAATTCCATAAGAGAGATTTAACATTAGGCATATCATTGGACTCACCAGAGACATTGTTGAAATACATAGGTGGTCTTCATAGTTATTTGAGGAATACAATACTTATGTTTAATCCAACTAGTTTAGATGATGTATCGGTTCAAGCAACTCATCTAGAATCTAGAGGCAAAAATGTAACCCAAGACGTTGGGAAATCATCCAAACCTATTGAAAGCAAGAATAAAGGCAAGAAGAAACTTAAATGGAGAGAGAAGAAATCAAACACTGTGAAGAAGGATAAACCTCCATGCACTCATTGTAAGAAGGAAGGACACGCCGAAGCACATTGTTGGTCATTGCATCCGGAATTGAAGCCTAAGAAGTTTGGGAGTAACGAGCGAAAGAATGTTGTTGCTATTCAAAAGGACTTGGGATCATATTCAGGTGATGAGACAACGATTACAGCTATAGGTATAAAAGGTAAAGATTATAAAGCATCTACATGTACTTCTTCGCATTCTGTTGATAATGATAATGATGAGAGGAAAAGAAATGAGCTATTTAATATTAGAGTCATTTCCAAGCATACTAAAATTGATACTTTATTTGATAGTGGGTCACAAGTTAATTTTATTTTTGAATCAATTGTAAATAAGTTGGGTCTAGAAACAAAACCCCATAAAAAGCCATATCCATTAGGTTGGGTGTGTGAGAAAACTAAGATACAAGTTACGAAACAATGTAAACTTTGTTTTGCTATTGGGTCAAAGTTTGTAGATGAGGTTGAGTTAGACATAGTCCCATTCAACATATGTGGAATTGTATTAGGAAGTCCATACTTGTACGATAGAAATGTTATCTTCTATCAAACTGAAAATAAGTATCAAATCACTAAGGATGGAACTAAATGTATTGTAAGGGTTCATAAACTCAAAGATGACTTCTCTCATAAATTTACGAAAGATGAAAAGAATTGTAAATTCAAGTAAACAATTTTTACTTTTGATTGTAAAAGCAAAGGATATTGATAAATCTAATGCATTCCAAGGCTATAATCCTAAACAAAAAGTAGGTGTGGTTAAAGTTGTTTCTAATTATGATACTTTGTTTCAAGAGCCTAAAGGGCTTCCACCTAAGTGAGAGATAGAACATGAGATTTATTTGCAGCAAGATGCTCCACTACCTAACATTGGAACGTACAGTTTATCGGCTCTAGATAATGCAAAGATAAAGAAGCAGGTACAGGAGCTTCTCGATCAAGAGTTTATTCGACCAAGCACATCAACGTGTGGATCACCTATTGTGTTAGTGCAAAATAAAGACAGTTCGTGGAGAATGTGCATTGGTTTTAGAGAATTAAATAAAATCACAATATATAATTGTTATCCTCTTCCTCGTATTGATGATTTGTTAGTTCAGTTAAAATATGCAGTTTACTTCTCTAAACTGGACTTGCGATGTGGATACCATCATATCAGAGTTGCAGAATAGGATGTATGGAACACTGCTTTCAAAATGAAGCAAGGACTCTATGAATGTATGGTTATGCCTTTTGGCTTAACTAATGCTCCAGCTACATTCATGCAAGTCATGAATGATGTATTTAGGTCATTCATTGATGATTTTGTAATAGTATATTTAGATGATATTCTAATTTCAGTAGAACATGGGATGAACATGTAAAGCATGTAAAGTAGATTTTAGATGTTTTTAAAAGATAAAATCTCTATGTAAAACTGTCAAAATGTGAATTTGGCAAAACATCTTTGAATTATTTGGGTTATATTGTAGGGGGTGGTGAATTGAAGATAGATCCCTCTAAGGTCGAAGTCATTGTAAATTGGCCTAAGCCCAATACTGCCATAGAAGTTAGAAGTTTCTTAGGGGTAGCGCAATATTGGAGAAATTTTATTGCTAACTTTTCTTTGATTGCATCTCCTTTACATGCTTTGACAAGTGTGAAACAAGTGTTTCAGTGGGGAGGCAAACAGCAGAAAGCCTTCGACACATTGAAAGAAAGGATTAGTACAACGCCAGTACTAGCACTGCTAGATCTTCAACATCCATTTGAGATCAAGACAAATGCAAATGAATATGCCATGGGGGCAGTGTTGATGCAGCACAGAAAGCCTATATGATTTCATTCTGAGACATTCACATCAGCAATAATTAACTATGCTACATATGATAAAGAATTGTATGCATTAGTTCAGAGTGTTAAAAAGTGGAAACATTACATAATGGGTAAAGAAACAATCATACATACAGATCATCAACCACTATAATACTTACACTCACAAACTAAATTGCAACAATCACGACATTACAGGTGGATGGGCTTTCCACAGTAATTTCATCTTGCTATCGGATATAAGAAGGACATGCATAATAAGAATGCAGACATGTTATCAAGACCAACTATAAATGCATCCACAATACTTAAGCATAGTTCAGTAATTCATGAAAGTTATATCGAACAATATGCTCAAGACACATATTTTAAGGATGTATATGCAACTCTAAGTCGTGGCAAGTAGGTAGAAGAATTGGATTATTACATAGAGGACAAATTCTTATATCATTTGGGAAAGTTATGCATTCCACAAACTAAAAGAGTTAATATAATTCGAGAAGCACATACTTCTCTCATATCATGTCATTTTGGTGTAAGTAAAACAATTGCACAATTACAACAATTATGCTATTGGCCATGAATGAATGAGACAGTTTCTAGATATAAAGAATGTACTGTGTGCTACAAGCAAGCCAAGTAATAGAAAATTAGGCTTGTACACTCCACTTCCAATTCCTTCTCGTCCTTGGGAAAGTGTTTACATGGATTTTGTTGGAGGATTTCCAAAGTCTAGAAAGAGTCATGATTATTTGTATGTAGTTGTGGATAGGTTCAGTAAGATGTGTATTTTGACACCATGTAATAAACAGGTCACAGCTGAACAAACCGTAAAGTTGTTCTTCCAAAATGTATGGGTTCATTTTGGGTTACCCACTTCTATTGTATCCAATCAAGATTCTTGATTTGTTGGGAAATTTTGGTCTAGCCTATGGGAGTTAATGGACACAAAGCTAAAGAAGAGCATGGAATTTCATCCACAAATAGATGGTCAGACAAAAGTGGTCAACAGGACAGTGATACAATTTCTTCAAGGATATGGTAGCAAGCATCCCAAACTTTGGGATGAGCATTTGTATTATGTGCAGCATGCTTACAACCATGCAAAACCTTCTTCTACTCAAATATCTCCTTTTGAGACTTATTTTGGTTTTATACCAAAGTTTTCCTTGGATTTTGTCTTTGGTAAAGACATAGAAATTAATGGACACGGTGATGTGGACAAAGCAACCAAGTTGATTGAACAAATCTAGGAAATTCACTAGACAGTACAGGAACAGCTGGAAAGAAGCTAAGAAAGTAGAAGGTGTGGCATGACAAGCATCGATTTGAGCATAGTTTTCAAGTTGGTGATCAAGTCTAGTTGTACATCAGCAAAGAAAGACTGCAAGGGGAAGGTAAAAATTTGAAACAAATTAGATATGGTCCTTTCAAAATACTTGACAAAATTGGTGAAAATGCTTTCTGCCTAGATCTACCAACTTACATGCAAATCTATTCTATCGTAAATGTTGAAAATTTGCGATTGTATGAGCCTTCATTGATTGAAGATCCCGAAGAGAAATGTCAGTTACCTTCCATTGAAGATCTTTTGCCCGAGTATCTCAATGAGCTAAAGGAGGACACAGTCTTGATAGGAGGATAAGGACTTCGCGACGGGGAAATGTTGAGTATCTTCGAGTTGGACTCAAAGGTACGAACCCAGGTAAAGCATGATGGATCGAGATTGGAAAAGTAAAGGGACTTTATCCTCACTTACTCGACAACTATAACCAACTTTTGGTGGACCAAAAGCTTCCACTGGGGAGGAGTGATCCAAAATGGATTCAGTTTTGCCTCCAAATCAAAGTCTTCAAATGCAGATGAAAGTGGGATCAAATCGAAGTGCTTGTTGATATGATTCCAATGGTGCAAATGGCGCATAAATCCAAGTCCAGATGGAGAAGTTATAGCTAGTCAAAGTTTGTGGAAAATTAGGGAAAAAAAGTCAAAAGTCAAAGGTCAATGGTCAATAGTCAATGCCTACATCAGCAGGACACGTGTCAACCCAAGAATGAGCCACAGGTCCTAGATGATGTTATCATAGAAGGTGACGTGGCAACTTGTGATTAGTTCACACGGGCCAATCCGATGCTGACACATGGTAGCCCGGAATTGCCCAATGTTGGCATGAAATTCGAAAATTTTGGGGTCAATGAGGATCGAACCCCTAACCTCCCAAAGTGGCAATGAATTCACCCGAATTAGCTCACCGGTTTGGCTACCATCGAACTTGGTAATGGATATGATGAAATTGAATTTATGTTATGTCAGGATCTCTGCCAGAAAAAGGTCAGACGGTTGTGGTAAACCCCATGACCGTCGGTCCTTTGATTTTATGTTATCGCATTATCCCACATTCACCGCAGATTGCAACCACATATGGTATATCAATACCATATCACCGAAACATAACCAACAAAAAAGCAGAGTTAACACAAATTGTATCGCATATCCAATGTATAACGGCAGAATGGTCGGTGTGGGTTTCGAACCCTCAACCTTCCAGAACCTTATATACAAATGACTTCACATAACTCCGCTAACCAACATGCCAAAGGGTGGGACTTGGTTAACCACCGATTTTTTAATAAACCATTGCAGGTGTTGAACCCGCCATACCACCAGCGCGTAGTGCGAGGTGGTTTTATGCAGGCCGAGGTGGTTTTTGCCAAATAGAGGGTGGTTTTGCAAGGACAGAGGTGATTTTGGACCATTCCAAGAGGTTTGGAGGTCACAGTGGCCAAAAATGGTCGAGTTTATACTCGTTTGACTCGAAATTTCAAGTTGAACGCAGTGGTGATGTCCATTTTCTTATTTAAGACTCTGTTTTTTATCTCATACCTGTAACAACATTTTGAAGACAAAATAAAGAGGTCAGCACTGGAAGCGAAAGGACAAGGAGACGTAGCTAGAAATTCTAGTGAACTCCTATATTAAATTTGGTTGTGTTTATGTGTTTTAATGTGTTTTCAAATTGTTTATGTGTTTATGTTATTTGCAATCTTTTAGATCTGTTGCGGTAAGTAACATAAGTGAATTCACACAATCTATAATACCTTTTTCATTAATGAATCATTGCTCCACCATTGAGGCCACCACTACTGCACCACAAAAATCTTATTTTTTGTTGCACCATGACTACACCTTCATTGAGATCTTCATCACTACTGCACCAATGCTACATCTTCACCGAGATCTTTGTTACAACAGTGAGATTTCCATTATGGGGTATATATATGATAGTTGTACTGAGGTATTCATCATGATTGCAACTATGTCGAGGTCATGACTATGTTTAGGATGTATACCACATCGAGATCCTCCACATCACACATGACTATGTTAGGTATGTCGAGACAAAGATCATGATGTCCACACGAGAAACATAGGACTTTTGTCCTCATCTGAGATTCTGAGCCACTTCATTTATCCAAAATATTGTCCCACTGCACTTTATTCAAGATGTCTTCTCCCCTGTAGCTTGTCTAAGATTTAAGAGGCCTGAGATATTGTTCTCTTGTAATGTGGATTACAATCCTTGTTCTTCACTGAATCATCTCAGAAAGAATGTGAGCTCTATACTTGTGATCAAAACTTTATTCTTTGATTGAGGTTGCTTAATACTATTGTGGCACCGATATCTCAATAGTACCAAGACTATGAGTAGTATAGATTATTTGAAGGTTGTATAGGATAAAAGTATTTGTTGTTATAAACTGCTTGTTGTAGACTTGATCCTTCAACCCTTAAACCTTACTTTGATGTCTCTTTTTACTTCCCTTTATTTGACTTCAACACCTTAGCTCTAATACCATGTTGAAGAATCTAGGGAAAATGTAGTTTATGTGATTCTTCTTAGCATGATAACTATTTGTAAGGTATTTTATCTTTATCTTATTAGCACAACATTTTCTTTATATCTTTAGTGTGTTTATTTATTACTTCATCAAATAGTTATCAAAACAAAGAGACAAGAACACACGATGGTGGCTTTCTTCCAGGGCCAAAACCTCTCCTCTTGAGAGGAAAACCCTTTAATCTCTTCTTATAGATTCTTTTATTGACGAATACCAAGACCCTTGACAAAATACTTGTCTCAATTCTTCTTCAAGATAGTTGTCACTATCTCTTGCACTCTTCGGCATTCACAATCTTCCTCCTTCACATTGTATCACTTCATTCCTTCTTCGTACTGTTATTACATTCTCACTAGGAGATTCTTTGTCTCTGTTTTCCTTTGCAAGCTTAGATATAGTCCTCGGCCTTCAATGATCTCTTCTTTCGGTCCAAGATAACCTCTTTGTCTTTGGTCTTCTTCTATCACCATTCAACACTTGATATAGCCCTTAAGTGTAGTTGCCACTATCTTAGAACATAACAGACTTTGATCCTTCGCTTAGATGATAGACTTATCCTGAGAACCCTTAAGATATTTACACACCAGTAGTCACCTTCGTTCTTCACTGTAATACCCTTATCTTCTTCACTCTGAGATTTGTATTTTTTCAGATCATAGATGTCTATGATCTATATTTTTTGACGATTATGAGGTGAGGTTACTCTATATATATAGTGACTTATGCTTGTCATTTAGGACAACATGAGATCCTGGAGATAGGCCAACATTACCTAAAGGAGAATAGTGTCCTTCTTTTAGCTGACTACAAGAGAGATAGTGACAATGTCTTGGAGTGTAACTTTGACATGTGTAACATGACTTCATGACTTCTTAATTATATTCATAACAAGACAACAAAACCTAAAGACATTAAGAAGTCTTTGACCTATGAAAAACACTTCTTTCTCATGAAACCCATGTTGAAAAATGTGCAACAAGAAATGTTAAATTTAGAATGTGAAAAAAATAGGACTCCTAAAAATAACATGTCTAAAAATAGTAGTTTGGCCAGTGAGGTCATTGGCCACCTTGGGTGAGAGGTGAAATTGCTAGAATAGAAAGTTCTAAAAATAGCATTTTTGCGTCCCTTCCTATTTATAGCAGTCCCTGGTCTATCAATAGGAAGTAAAAACGAATTTGGTCTTAACAGCAGTTTAAAATATTAATTAATTAATCTCCATGAGTTAATTAGTTAAGGAAAAACAAACTTGAAGTCTATGTGAGGACATGCAACAGTTTATCTATTAATTAGTGAATTTATCCATGAGTTAAAGAGATAAGGATGAGTTGAAATTTTGAGTTGTATTTAGTTGGCTTAGTTAACTGAGTCAAGTCCAACTTGATTAATTTAACAAGTTGTTAAATTAATGAGATTCAGTTTGTTAATGCTTGCATGCATGTAACAACTCGTATTTTCAGATAACTGAATATTATAGCTTAAATAACTGATGCATTTTAGTTCTATCAGAGACCCAGTTGAGATCAGAGAAGGCATTCTTTTGGTCTGAATCTCAACAGAAGGCATTCACAGAGTTGAAAGATCGCCTCTGCACGGCACCAGTGCTCGCGTTACCAGATTTACAACAACCATTCGAGGTCGAGACAGATGCCTCTGACTATGCTATTGGGGCAGTCCTTACTCAACACGGGCATCCAGTGGCATATCACAGCGAAACACTTTCAGACACAGTTCGGAAGTATCCCACTTATGATAAAGAGATGTATTCCATTGTGCAGGCTTGCCGACAATGGAAGCATTACATTGGGGAAGGAAGCGGTCATCCACACAGACCACCGACCCCTACAGTTCATACAGACCCAAGGGAAATTGCAGAATGATCGCCATCAGAAGTGGTCCACATACCTGCAACAGTTCCATTTGAATATCAAGTATAAGAAGGGCAGCACTAATAATGTTGCAGATTGCCTCAGTCGACCACCGATCATGGCGTAAACCACCGTGCTCAACTCTTGTGG